>JAGHQL010000181.1:0-54115 GCA_020080175.1 Glutinoglossum americanum
CTGAGGCCGAGACCTCCTTCTTGGCTGAGGCGGACAGGGCACCAATAACAACAAATTTGGTATTGGCAATGGTATCAGAGCCAGTAACCGTCGTCACAATTGTCCTTTTTGTCGTTTTTTGGTTGTATCGGGTAAATCCCATTGCTGCCAGACAGCTCTAGTGTCCTTCACAATCGTCGTGGTGCTACTCGTGTCAGTTACCCGGTCTACAATCTCAACCACCATCGCCGCGATGATCGTAGTAGGCGCTGCGGACTTCCAAACGATAACTTCTACTCGGTGCAGCTGTACATAGCACTTTCCGCAGTCCGATCCCTCAGTCGTTGCTGCTGAGTCGGCTAGAGTGGCGCTGCCTAGAAGCCGCATTTCCGGAGTTAAAATGAGTTAGTTGGTCAAACAAGCAATAAGCAGCTGGTCATTAGAAACCAGGTGAAGCGGGAGAAGATGGATAGTTGTAGGCGGCTAGGAAGGACATACGAACAATCCCCACCATCCGAAGCAAGAGCACCAGTTTCAGAAGACTCCACCCCATCGTTATCGAGATATACTCAAATCCCTCTATAGGTAATCCTTAGTACGCCTACTCTTCCTTTCAAGAAAACGACAAATTTGATGACGGGAGCGCAGAGTTAACGGAGGCAGAGTGTTAGAACACCGGGATACTTGGGATATCTCGCACATGGGCCCTCCATGCTTATAGAGTAGGGCAGTCATCTACCCTCAGTTAGATTACAGTACGCCACCTGCTTCACCAACCGCGGCGACCAGATGTGTACCCTCAAGACATGGCTATGGAGTAGCTTATGTTGTAGAATGCTCAAATCTAGACAATTTGAACGCCCGTTTCCGATGGTCAACACGGCAGAACGTTTGCTGCAAGTTAAACTGGCTCGAGCTTGGATTGGGTTGGCTCGGAGCTGGGGTGGTCGCACAACAATGGGTCATTCCCCAGAACCTAGCTAGTCTTTGTCCTCGAGCAAAGGGGGAAGTTATCTTGTGCTAGATGAGAATCCTATTCCAACTGTTGATGTAGACGAGACGAGGGTGATGGGATTTGGCTTCATGATAGAGGCGTTAGTGGTGCTAGACTTAGCCTGGCTGTGCAGCCGCTCGGTGGTCAATAGCGTTGTGGAGGTGCCGCCAAGCGAGTATTGGTGAGTTCACCCTCCGGAGAAACCAAAATATCAGCTACCTAACATCTCTGCTGAGAACGAAGGGAGACTAATGGCGGCTCCTGGTCCTCCTCTGCCACCCAGGTCGGTACACCTCCACGGAATCTTCGCCTCCTCCCCTCCACTTCCGGCTCCTCAACCTGGGTCGCCCTCCCTAAAGGGTGCACCTCATCAGATCCTCCAACCTATCCTCAGTCTCGCGGTTTCCTCTATCTCCGCAACTCCTCCCATACCTGGCCATTCCAAGGCCTCTTTCAATTGCCACCCTACACGCAGACTCCCCTCGGCTGCTCCGGCAACGCCTATTCTGGGTTTGATAATATCACATTGAGTTGGCAGGGAGAAGGCGGACCGGCGGTGGATGGCCCCCAAGTCGTTGCGGGGATCGCAACCAAGGGCTTTCATGTGGGGATGTTTGGTTTGAGCGCTAGGCCACAATTTTACTGACTTTAATAATCCAGAGAAGAGCCTGTTGTGGAGCTTGAGTGAGGGGGGTTTAGTGAAGGGGGCTTCCAGGGGTTACACGGCTGGGGTGGCCTATAAGCCAGCGAAGGTGTTCGGGAGCTTGACGTTTGGCGGTTATGACGCTGCGGGGTTTGTGAATGTGGAACGAATGTAGAGTAGAATAATTATTGATTGATTGAAGAAACTAGCTAAGAGAATGTGTGTGTGTCTAGTATTCACCGTCACACGCTAAACCATAAATGAGCATAACGCAATGCTCGAGCGTGTTAACACCCATCCAACAGTGAAGAACAATGTGACGTTTGCCTTTAGCGCGGATATCTCGCAAGATATGCTGGCTGGGGTCGGGGGTATCACCACAACCGCCGGCAATACGCCAGCTCCTCTCCTCCCCACCCCCGTAACGGTTTTCATCGACAGCACCGTTCCGCACATCTGGCTCCCCACCTCGGCCTGCCAGCTCTTCGAGCAGGCCCTAGGGCTTATATAGGACAACGCCACAGGACTCTATATCATGAATGAGACACTGGGCGAGGCTCTGATATCGCGCTTCCGGTTCACTCTTGGGCAGGGAGTTGAGGGAGGAGAGACTGCAGATATTATAACACCGCATCAAGCGCCTGACCCGGAAATTATGCCAGTGCAGACGGGTACAAAGACTAGGTATTTTCCGCTGAGGAGGGCGCGGAATGATTCAATGTATACGATAGGGGGGACATTCTTGTAGGAGGCGTGAGTGCTAGATCCCCGACCCCCTTGAGCCTATGTTTATGGAAAGATATGTGAAAACGGAGGCTTACGTGAGAGCGCTGGCAGATATCTTTTCACCGACTATGATCGCAACATTTTCACGTTTCACAAGCCCTCTTTCCAGATACCAACGTACCTAGAAAGATAGCTCCTATCCCCCGCCCTCCAATAAAACAAACACAATCATCACCCCCTCCCCCAAGCCATCAAAGCATGTCCCCCCTCCAGCCTCCGCTAGGATAGGATTTCTACCTTACTCCTATTCACGGTCCTCGCCTATCTCGCATTTCTTCTTTACCGTTGCTATAACATGAACAGAAAGTCAACCCCTCAAACGGTGGTACTGAGATGGCGGAGATAGATGGAGATGAGAGAGCAATGTATGAGGCAGAAAGAGGGGAAGCAAAGATAGAACCAGATACTAACTGGGACGTACGACAGGAGCTTAGTGCAGTGTCGGTACATGAGATACCGGGTACGGAAGTGGAGCTGCAGGAGCTAGAGGGGAGGGGCCCCGAGAGACCACCAGGTTAGTTATATAGGAGTGGTCAGTAATAGGATAGTTTTTTCACCGTTAGCTCTAGACCTCCTCTCTTTCCTCCGCAGTACAAGCAAGGTCCGCAAATTCAAAGGGAGAAAGGAGAGGAAACCGGTGAGTGACTCTTGGAAAGTATCTCTAGCGCTGAAGATTAGAGTTATCAGAGTTGTAAGGTAGATAGTGTAACGCTTAACATCCAAATGCATCTAAAGATCGGTGGTAAGGGAATCCGGAAGCATCCCAACCGGGTCTAACACCAATTCTCTGGTGTTACCCATTGGTCAGTCATAAATAGCCATGTAGGTTATGGTCAGCGCTCTATCCGGCATATTCCAGCTGAACGCTCAGATATCCCTTGCCGGTAGAGTATCCCAGCCCGGTCCGAGGCGTTGGGCAACTTACAAAAGGTTAAGTGTTCAAGCTGAGCCTGTCAGCGTCCTGGGATGGCCTTGGAAAGTGCTCTATCGTTGACAACCTGACCAAGCCCATGGAGGTCGAGTATATCCGAGTGGTTGAAGATCCAAGATCAGGAATTTCTTCCCTCTTCCCCGCTCCCGCAGAGGTGCCGACTGGCCCGCGTTGGCTGTAGTTGTTGCTGCCATGTTCTCGGGGCGAGGCATGGTGCAGTGGAGATTTGGTACTTACTACCCTCTTAGCAGATACGTATACATGTACTTCCTTTATCCCAGAAATTCCCACTCATTCTACGCCTCTATCTACTGTAGACTATGGCAAAACATCTTGCCCAGGCCTAGCGTCTATTAGATAGATTGGTAAGAAGCAAACGGCAGAGCGAGTTGTGGTTCAAACTGAGCACAAAGAGAGACGTTAGTTGCCAGCTAGCATGGTGTTGGGCCAAACTTTGCGTCCCTAGATATTCGCAAGTAGTACTCACAATTGCAATAGTATCTTAAACACTAAACGTAGTCTAGATCTTAGCGACCACTACATAAGCAGTATACGAAAATCTGCTCATCGCCAGCAAGGCGAATGCTTGCCGAGCGCTGCGACTTCACGAAGAATCACACGAATTAGGCTCGCGGAACCGACACTATGGCCACATTGATCGACCTAGGCCGCATGAGGTCCAATGCAGAAGCTATCATATATCCTTAGTGCCATAGGCGTTTCCTATTTATACAACTACGCCTCCGCTGGAATAATTAACCAATATCATTTTATGCTGCCGCCCACCTAGGTGCCAGATAGATACATTCTAACTAGTTCTACCTATCTGAATATATGGCTTCAGAAAGTATATATCTCTTCCCTATATGATGCAGTCAGTTACCCAAAGCACTACCACCTCTCAGCGTAAGGCCGAATATCCAGTTCAAACGTGAATGCTGACGCTGGCTGAGTGTGCAGGTGCCAATATGCGTCCGCGATCTGCCCCATCACATGCGTAAGCCATTCGTCGACTAAAAATGTAGGATCATAGAGTAGTAGGGTGTAACTCACCCCCTCCGGGCTAATAAACCGGTCCCCCACATCTTCGCCCTTGATACCAGAGAATTCCCGAACCCTCAATCCATCAATCCCCCCATCCACAATCAAATGCGCCACATGCACACGCTTAGGCCCAAATTCCCTCGCCAGGCTCTGCGCTAGAGCGCGAAGTGCGAATTTACCTGTTGCAAAGCTAGAGCTTTGGGCACTCCCACGGAGAGACGCAGTGGCTCCGGTGAAGATCAAAGTGGCAGGGTGTTTGAGGTGCGTAGATTCGAGGAGGAGTGGAAGCATGGATTGGGAGAAGTGAAAGGCGCCGATTCTATGAGACCACGGGAGTTCGATGTCAGCTATCCACACCCGCTGTCCGCCTAAGTGCTAGTAATGAAGAGGGGAGAAGACCATACCCATTCGCTTCATATCCCGCCCGAAACTCCACCTCCCCCATCTCCAAAAAAGGCTTTCTTATAAAAGCCCCACCAACATTATAAACTGCGGCCGCCAGATCCCCTTCAGGGAACTCCTTTTTAACCTCCTCAACCGCCTTTCTGAGGCCCTCGCCACTCGTCACGTCAGCAGGTATACCGATTGCTTTGCCGCCAGAATCATTGATTTCGGAGACGAGGGAAGTATAGTTTGCGGGGTTGCGGGCTAGAAGAGCGACAGGGTAGGTCTACAAGAAGGGAAGGAATGAGTGTTAGTCTTGGGGGGAGGTTTGCCGAGGAGAGAAAGGGAAGGATAGATGAACCTGGGCGAATTTACGCGCAACAGAAGCGCCAGTCCCTGCGCCGACACCAGCAATGATTGCGTAGGCTTTGTTTGCTGTCATTGCTTCTTAACTACTGAACTCGAATTGGGCGGATTTGGGCCGCAGATGCTTCAATATAAAGTAGTTGAGAGCGACGGCCGGACTTGTCGGAAGGGCAGATACGAGGTACAATATATGGTACGCCATAGGGTACGGAGCAAAAGCCCCCGGACCTGGCCGGAGTCTTACCTAAGCATCGGTTAAACTTTGCCCCGATGGGAGTCTTTCCACTGTATGTGGAGGGCCTGTCTTAACCAGACTCCAGCGGCGTAAAGCCCAGCATATGCCTAAAGCGAGTCCGGAGACTTTCAATAGTAGGTTGTTCTGGCATGGTGGCATTGGAATAGAAACGGAAATGCCGGACCGAGCTATTCTAATGCCAGAGAGAATGCAACCACCCCAATATTGCATTGGCCGCATTCGCTCGACTGCAGGCATGCAGATCCAGAAGCACCCTCGCTGGTATGCAGACCTATCACCTAGGCGAATGGCATAGTATTCCGCATTCAGTTACCTTGTTGCCTTCATTTCTTCGGTTTGAGCATAAGAATCCTCGGAACCGCTCTCTCTTGCAATACTTCAACCAATTATTTCTATGCTTCCTACTATAAAAGACTCTGAGCCGCTCATACTACAACAGGCTACTCCCTATGGTCTTAGATGCGTGGGCTCCACACACCCCTACTACCGCAAAGCTCAGCTTCAGGCGCACGATATTCTAGGAGACGATACCAGGTGATGACCGAGAATCAGGGTTGAAAATTCCCCAAGGCGCCGAGAAGAACAAAGTCGTCCCCCAAGTGCAGGACGAGCTGATGGTTAAATAGTACGTTAAACCGAAGCGACTACTATCACCAGCAAGGGCCTCAAGGGACCCAAACGGGATCCGCGAGCAAAGGATGCTAGAGTAGTGGACGCAGGAACAGCTTGTAGGACAGGAGCTTGCTCTAGAGATCATCGCTTCCACAACAGCGACTCGGGTTGTATCGGAAAGCAGCAGGTGGAGCGAGTAGGTGACGAGAGGGGAGCAAGGGAACAAGCAGAGCATTAGGGGAAATACCAGCGAGAGAAGTGCGCCGCAGCCGAAGCGGAAAGGAGACATCTAGGCCAATGCAAGACAAAGCTTGAAGTGAGCCGGAGATATAGGAAGGACTAGAGAGCACACCGCCAAGCATGCGAAACCCAGCAGAGCTATCAAGTGCCGAGACGACGTCGCCAAGCAAAGGTCTGCCAAGCACTGGCCTTGCGAGGGATGCGATCCCTGCTTCCCCCTAATAAGGGAAATAACAAACCAGGAGAACTTGAACCGAACCCGCCGCCTGGCTCCAATATACCGCCCACCCACCACAAAACTACCCATAATATATAAAAAAAAATCCCGAAAAGTATCTGAAGTGAACAAGCATTTGGGGATTCGACCCGCCGCCACTTCAACTAAGCTTTCTCCCCCACAAAAGGGTCGAAAGGAAAGGGCAAACATACATACAGGCGATACGACCACACCATCGTAAAAATACATACCGACCCATGAATCAATGAAACGGTGACAGCTCGATCTACCATAACCCACTATAACAATTCCAGTCCCTAAGCTAAGGCACATGTCTAGCAAAGGAACCGAACATCCCTCTCTCACAGCATCTCCAAAGGCTTCCTGCTCACGACAGCAAGCTCCGATATCGGAAGAGCTAACTCGTGGAGTGGCATGTCCCTCCCATAGCTGGGACCCCGTGTATGTTCCGTGGACTGTCCTGCGTGCCGGGCTGAGCGCCCCCGCCGCGAGCACAGCCATACAAGTAGGGCTACAGTAAGAACACCAGCTGCAGACCCGACGCCGATGCCCACCGAGAAGGCAACGGAGCGTGCTGCTGTCAGCCCTGCCGGAGGTATCGACGTGGGTGAAAACGAGCTTCGGAAGCAGCTGAGGCTGTAGCTAAAGAGGTTGTAGTGGTAAAAGGTGGTGTTCCAGTAGGTAGGGTACTAGTAGTTGATGTTGGTAGCGGAGCTGAAGGCGCAGCCCACGTAATAGGATCCGCTGCAGCTTCGGTCAGATACTCCCATGTGATCGTATTCCCCACCGTTGTGTTATGAAAGTACATATGGCAGATGGTCGAGTTGTAGGGTGGCCTCTGAGTAAACTTCCATATATACGGCGGGAGGAGCGGTTCATCGACAAGGACACAGGAGGCCAACCCTAGATCTTCGAATTAGGGTATATCAAAAAGATGAGGCGAATGGCTTGGCGAACCATTTGGTGGGATGTAGCAGAACCCGGGGGTCATCCGCTGCGTCGCTGGCGCCCATTGTAGGACCATGCTATCACCGTAGTGCACTGGGCCAAACGGGCCACTGACATCTTGAGGAACGGAAGCGGCGCCGCGAGGCGGGAATACCCAATGGGCCGGGTCCAAATCGTCTGACATCGTGGGATGCTCCGACCACGAGAGTAACTGCTCTTAGGCGATATAGTAGATAATGAGCAGTGCCAGCTTTCTATCTGCAGCATGCACCAAAGTAAGTATAATAAGGCCGATCGGCGATTCCGCTGGGGGGCTGGCTGTCGGCAGAAGTTGGAGTAGTCATTGAGTCTGACTTGGATTATCGATTGCCTAGGGCATTAACTAACTTCAAGTAAGTAATAATGCTGGGGTAAGATAAGGTTGATAATAGGTAGAATAAAGCAGCCTCTAGTTGCATATGCCCGGCTATATCCAACATGTCACATCGATAAAACGAGATGCAGCCGCACTAACCGATCGGTATTGTAGTATCGAAGACAGTTGGTTAGGCATGAAAGTGTACCCATGCAATCCCTAGGGCATTCATATCCGTAGACTAAAGGGACCGTCTCGTTTCCTAACCGTCGACACCTCCGAAGCCCTAAGTGGGAAATAGGGACGAGGAAAACGCTTGGGTTCGGTTAAGCCCGTCACCACCCGCGCTTCATGGCTAGAGATCAGTTCAAGTAGGGTAGATCAGCTAAGACTTACCCCATAATCATCCCGAAGTAAGAATCTATAGATCCGAGACGTCTACGGGGTATCTGACAAGTAAACTCAAGAAATGGGATGACATAATGCAAGCCACAGCACAGGGAAATATCATGCGAAAACTCTTTGCTGGCGGAAAAGAGTATTGCGCATAGCGTAGAAGAGACTGGCAAAGAGTACCGGAAGGTGTGAAAGAACCACTGGGACCTTTGGAGGGATCTCAGAAACCAAGAAAGCAGGGTAGAGCAAGGCAGCAGAGCAAGGCAGCACCGCTTCAATCACCCGAGTTTGAATCCTCTATCCTAGAATTTCACCAGATGATGGACCCCACGCGGACTGCGGCCGCCGCCGCGTATACGGGTTCTATGCTGAAATGTCAAAGTCGAAAAGAAGCGATGATCCTCTCGCCAAATCCGTCGCCCACGCACGCCTTGATCGCGAATGGAGGTGACCAGGCTCGAGCCTGGCTCGTCGTATTGCTTCCGTAAGCCAGCACCGGCTTAGAGAGTCATTCTCATTAAGCGGCGTTATCATCATACGAAGCACACCCCGCAATAACAGTTGGGCTATGTCGTCCTCTTTAAGGGGTAATTTCGAGGATGCCGGGGATAGAGCTATAGCAGCATTATCGTAAGAGCACGTAGGTCGGTGCTAAAAGTATCAACTCTCCTTTTAGGGCTTATCATCAGTGAAGGGGGCAACAGCGATTGGCGCCTGTTGCCTCTGAAGGAATTCGGTAGCAACAATGCAAGACAAAAAATTCTGGTGTCAGTCCGACTCAAGATGGTTTCAACGCCGTTTTTAGAGGATCCTGACACCAACTACCAATAGTATCCGTCATGTCTCTTAAACACACGCCACCAGTGATAGCAGCGTGGCACCCCCCAGCACGCCAATCCCTAGCAGTACTGTGGAGCCCGGAAGTTGGCCTGGAATGGCTGTCCGGAGCAGCTCGGCGGAGCCGAGCTACACGGTCTTGGCAGACCACCCCTATATAGTTCTCGCGTGTACGTTCCTTTAGCAATCAACCTACCTACACCCCAAGGAGTTCCTTTAAGCACGACAGTACTGACGACGAAAGATTTTCAGAGACGCCTTCCTCAAGTCCGCCAGTCGAGCCAGTGTTTAACGCTACACCCCAAGTCCGGGTCGAGAAGCCTCCAGAAGACCCAGGCTTGGGAAGTGCCTTTCACAGTATAATCTGGACACTTTGCCAGAGTCTAGGCGTTGTGATAACCTCCGAGTCTATTTGTAAATGTTCCCAGTGCCCAATCCTTGAACCACCGAAAGTTGCGATCTACAAGCGTCGACGCTATGCTTTGCTGCGCAACACAATCCAGATTATCCTAACCCTCACTCGCCCCGAAACCACCATCCTCAGCTGCTTGCCATACTACATCAGACCAGAGCTCGCAGGACAATCCGGCCATGTAAACAAGCTGGATGATGTCATACATTGCCAGTAGCAGACCCCAGTCCAGCTTTGTTAGCAGGAGCATATATGAACCACCGCCTGCCTTCCTTTCTCGCTTTTACCTCTCCTTTCCATATGTAACAAGAAATGACCAATTCCGTTCTACCTCTTCCGTCGTATATACAACATACTGCTTTTTACAGGCACGCGCGAGCATCGGGCGGCATCGTTCACCCGCCGGATTAGGGGCGAGGTTGCCCTAGATTTCTATTACCTTGGCAGGTGCGAGCCAAAAAGCTGGCACCATGCCCATCCTAATCAACCATCTTCCTACCTACAAACAACCACTATTAACTCCACAATACACAATTATACGAGAGTATCAAACATGCGAATTCATTCTACATTAGAATATTCTTACTATTCACATATCAGCCCTACTTCAACCTAGGATTACTCTCGAATAGTATTACTCATTGCGATAATCTATACAAAGCGACTATACCATCTCATAAGGCCTTAAGTTAGCACAGTCCCACGAGGAATGCCGTATGAATCCTCACAAGGACCACAGTGTCTGAACCACCTGTGAAGCTTAGTAACGTACGCGGATTTGGCAGCTAGCATGTGACGTCAACACCACGCCCCATATTGAAAACGCTCAGAACCGTGAGACGCCACATAACTTCACATACAATAATCATGCTTCATGCGGACCCACTACCTTAGATCCGCAGGCGGCCCCCTTTTCGTTCTTTTTCTAGGCATCCAGGCGCGTATTTAGACCCCTAGGTGTGCTGCTCATTAGGTAGCTAAATTTTATTCAATTAACTTCGTATAATTGCCTCATCATTTACCATACTCTCGCTTTGTTTTCACCCAAACGCCATACCCACAGCAATAAGCAGGAGCCGAGAAGTGGCTCCTCTGAAAACAACTCCTTCGAAAACTGATTCTACCAAAAATAGATGCAAGTAATAGAGATCCCCTTATGTCTCTCTTTTACACCTCTTTTCTGCTCTGACCGTCCTCATCTAATTCAATGGTTGGAGTACTCCCCGTAGTACGAGAACCCAGCAATCTTCTGTCCTCCATCCTGGCGCCCAAGCGGTGTAAGATCAAGGAGACTGTATGTGGACATAAGGTTACCAAAACCACGAGCGTAAGTCGAACGGGTATGATAAACCCCCCTCTCACCACGAATGAACTCGCTCGCCCGCCCTCGTTTGCCCTTCAAATTCCGATCAATGCACTCCTTCCCAAGCATTTCCTTATCCTTGAAGTTGTATTCAACAGGAGCCGCAACCTTGTCCAGCGCGACGTGGAAGTCATAATCAAGACTATTATCCAAAGACAAATACCATGGGAAACTCCAGCCGTCAATGAGAAAGGAACAGCTGGTGCAGCCCACTTCCGCGCCGGTGCCGAACATGAAGGGTAGATGATGAGCCGACAGTGGTTGTCGAAGGGGATAAGTCTCGCCCCCCCAGTTGGAGACTGGAAGGTGTAGGCTTTGTCAACCTTGACCATTGGGAGGTTACGTCCTTCGGCGCTTAGGGCTTTGCGGGGCGTCGAGCCAGACTCCCACACGGCAACCGCAAATGACTAAAAATTCGCCATCGAGTCCATTCAGAGTAAGAACTGCCAGCCAGTCTAATAGCTCGGTTTCATCATTCTGGGAGCGAGAGGGCGCCTGCGCTCATTTAAAACATTAGGAGCATTCCGACTGCTGGACATGCCTACGGCTTCAGTCCCACTATCTCATCACACAATGAGATAATCGGAGGTTCCTGCCCATGGACAGTACCCAATATTTGTTGCGAGGTATGCCCTCAGAGCATTCTACTCAGGGGTTATGACCTCAGAGCAATGCTCGGCTGACAACATGAGGCCCGAGCATTGCTCGCACGGACTTTTATAAAGTCATAGAGTCGCGATACCTCGTATTGAGGCATTCATGACGTCCAGTCCTTTTAACCTATAGCTGGTCTCATCCTAATTAGGAAGGTGCTTATGAACCCAGCGTTCCTTGGTACTTGGCAGGGCATATATATCCCTCGCCCCGCTCCGCTCCTTCTAAGAGAATTGCTATCCTTTTAGTCTACGCCGGCTGGTCAAGCCGATCGCAGTCGATTTTGTAATCCGAAGTCCCACTGTAACACGGCCAGTAAATATCTCTTTGGTACCAGGTACCAGGAAGATATGCATATTGGAGAAGTGACCCATTCTTAGCTGCCGGATCGTTTTGCGTGACCATGAGCATATTTGTACGGTGTCCAAATAGGTCGGTGTAGGTTTCAAGCATTCAATCGTAGGAAGGTTCGTCACTTTCGAACTGTCAAATGCCATATTCGAAAGTTCAACCAAGGCTGGATAATTATCCCGGGTTTCATTGGAGGGGAAGGGGCCAGCCTCATCCCACCATGGGAATCCCTCTCCGGGGAGGACCCAAGGGGCACCGTGAAAAAAATTCTCACTCACAACGGCTGCTGCATAGCTGCAGCGAGGGATCGACGTTGAAATAGCAGAATTATAAATGAAATGTAGAGGGATAGAACTCAACCCCAGGCAACACCGCATCACCAGCCTTGAACGACCGATACTTCTCAAATTTCGCCAGCTCGGTACACCAATGTCAAGCCATCTCTTCTATGCGCTTCATCCGTTTCTCGCCGGGTGGGCGCCGCAAGAAGTTGCATGCAGAGGTTTGATGCCCCAAGGAGTAGCGTGCTCAACAGATTAATAAAAATATGGAGCACCGTATCGGCGATTTTCACCAAAGAACAGCTGCCTTCATACATGGTTGCCACACCCTTGGTAGGCTTATATTTTGCCTGTGCAACGATGGTAGCGATTAAATTGACAAGGAGTACGAGGATGGAAATTCCGGCCGCGGATGCAAGTAGGACTCCCCGACGCGAACGCCATGTTCTCCACGTTTAGGCCCTCTCGTGACTAGGATCGACTTCTGGGAACCACAGCGAAGGCAGGTCCAAACTGCCATATTGAACATCACGCAAGAACTCAGTCTCCGCACCCAAGGAATCGGACCGTCGAGACTCGGCTACCGACTCCATGGCACCAGGACTAAGTAGAAGTGGGTGCTGGTCCGCAAAACCATCGATATCATCTAGAACTCGGGTGTACAGCTCTATCGATTCGGGGCCCGTCGACATTAGATGCCTTCCTCTTGAGTCGGCAGTTGTATCTTGGTCACAGTCACGCAAAAAAGGGAATGTGGCTGCTCGGTCGGCCTCCGGAATATACCGATGATGTCCCTGGGAAAGAAGCGCCGAGATACGCCTATCCATCGGGAGGCAATGCAATAGGGAACGCTCCACAAAAGAGCCAAATCTGCGGCAGTCTCCTAGAGAACATCTTTGCGGAGAGTGGCACAGTGATCGTCTTTACGATAGCAGTTACATATCTGAGGTAGGGGCGTTTGAGACAAAAGGAAGCGGGATAGATTGGGAGTGCAGGAGTCGATGTTCGCGTCCCTGCAGCTAACCATGCCTAGGGACCAAGAATATCCCATGATGCGCGCGTTTGATCAAACGTTTCAAATATCCGACTTTTTGATTTGCTCGGATGCGCGGGTGGTTTGGCACTGCAGTTGTGGCGTGGACGAAACCATTCAAAACGCCCAGCTCATTAGAATAGAACTAGGTGGGGAACGGTGTGGTTTTGATTTTTGATTTTTGGATGCTTTCACCTTATGTGTGCGAAGCTCTATACATACGTATCCATCACTGGACGCATGCCGATCCGTCCTTGACGCCGTGGGGACCTGTCTACCTATCTGGTGCATCATCCCCAGGTATTTTATACCATGTCGAGCCCGCAAGATCGCCTGCCATGGCTTCGTCCATCCATGGCTCTAAAAGGGAGATCGAGCCCCCTTCTACGGGCACTCAAACTACAGCTCGTTCTGTCACTCTTCTCTCGAGGCGGCGAACCTCGAAAAATCGCGATTCGACGTAATAGATGGACGGCACTTGCGCGATGTGCCATCCATATCTTGCCTGTCGGCCCCTCCATAGCTCTGATCTTCCTGAACACCAATAATTCCTATATTGGCGGGGAACTGACGGGTCCTTCCGGTACGGATTCCTTCAAGCTCGGCGCACTTCAGTTTGCTGCAAAACTCCACGAGCTCTCCATTCAGGCATCCATCGCGGCAATGCTACTCAGTTATATTCGCTACGAATTAACGCTCGGTGTCGGTTTACCGTTCGGAGCTATACACGCAGGGCTGAGTTTCACAGACCTGAGTTTCCTTTGGTCATCGGAGCTTTGGGGATCAATGTTTTCCAAGGAGAGTCGGTTCAACTGGCTTCGGAAGTTATATCTTCTCCTAGCGGTGGTGGGGTCGGTGCTCCTGGCTGCACTGGCGGCTCCTTCGAGCGCTATATCCGTCATTCCTCAGCTTGGCCTTTGGCCAGCCTGTGGGACATCGTTTTGGATTAGCGCATCCAGTGAGGCGTTATGGCCGAGTGAAGTGAATAGCTCACATATAGGAAGCCCGATGTGCTCCACCAAAACCGCGCCGTTCAATATCACCTGCCCTTCCGGAGGGTTCTTCTCGATTAGAGGGTTCGGTGGTTTCCTCGTTGAGCGAGGCTTCGGGTTTGTACCAGGACGAACCGTGCCAGCATTCGGCACCCAGGCCACCAGGAATATGAATGTGACGGTCAAACTAGGCAGAAATCCGGACAAGATCACAACCGCCACAGTTCCACAGGCTGCTCTGGCTGATGGCATGTCGATGGCCGGGACTTGGTGGCCAACGGCTGCGCGGTTCGCGCAACACCGCCTTGGCCTGCATTATATTTTCCAAAAAGAGGCCTTTTTATCAACTGAAACCCTCCAGCCTATCACACGAGCGCAATGCTCCCCGTTAAACAATCGCACCAACAGCACCTCGAACCTGCTCACCTTCCCGCGTTTTGACGATGTCAATCCGATAACAACCTTCTTTACGGATGACCAGATGTGGCAAGATGCGTTTGAGACAAACTCGACCGTGAGATCCAACGCCAATCTGTACTGGGTGAAGCTCGATGGCGCTACGGCTCCTAATTCTACCATGGGGGCTGTCGTCGTTCTTCCAATCCCCAAGGACGAGAACCGTTTGGTGTACATGACATGCAACATAGACGCGCGGTGGGCTGAGAGCCTGATATGGAGGTTTTATGCCGACAACACCATGAACGTGTGGGGCGCTCCATCAAACGTTCCAACTTTCGACATCGGCAGAGTGAATTTTAATTGGACATGGCGGGCGATCAGCAGCACCGTTGAGTGGGCTCAAAGCCTAAACCCGGTGATCGACGACCAGAACACGACTACATTTTCTTCCATAGCCGCGACGGCCGCTATCAATTCGTCATCCGACGTCACGCACGCTCCTGTGATCGAAGCCATCCTCGCGATGATGTTTGCCGACGGGCTTGCTAGAATCGGCAGCACAGCTTCGCTACAAGGCCAACTAAAGGAGGGTGGCGATCCCAATGGATCCTCCGACGGCAAATGGGTCGACGAATTCATGAAATTCGGCGACGCTTATTACCTCCCTGAGCAAGCCCCCAGCAACTGGCTCAAACCCCGCCTACGGGTCTCCGTTTATGGCTGGTCCTACACCTCCCGCGACCCCACCTCCCGGTTCGCCCTCTCCATCCTCTTTACGCACATCCTCCTCGCAATCTGCCATCTGATGTACTCTCTAATATGGGGTCTCAGCTCCAGCAGCTGGGACTCCCCAGCCGAGATCACAGCCCTCGCGCTAAACTCTAAACCATCGGCTATCATGCAAAACACCTGTGCAGGGATCACGCGGAGGGAGACCATGGGGACGCACGTCCGTATCGTGGCCACGAAAGGAGAAGAGGGTGAGAAGAATCACCTGGAAATGCAGTTTAGATCGCCCGTTAGGGGGAAAGACCAGCTCCTGTCGGCGGATAACGGGGAAAGTGTTCAGATTAATAAGAAGTATGGTAATTTATATCACCGGCGATCGAACGCAGCAACGCCATCAGAAGCGTGATGTGCAACGCTAACGAGAGGGTCAACTCTATGATTTATTCTCATGTATTTGTTCTCATGTATTTGTTCTCATGTATTTGTTCTCATGTATTTGTTCTCATGTATTTGTTCTTTGGATGTTTGAATGGAGTCACCTGAGACATTTATGGTCAATGCATGTACGACTGTTTTCTTGAATTCTTAGATGGCGCCCTATGGTTCAACACGCCACGATCAGAAGGTTATTGATACATTACAAGCGCTGATACGACAAATAACTTAGACACCTAGCCTTCAGCGGTGTCTTCCTCCAATATCAACTTGAAACTGAAGGGCTCAAATGCAATCTAAAACGGGAATAGAATTAGCAACGATTACTAGCGCAACGAGGAATACTCGAAACAGGGAGGCGCTTACCCCATCACCCATGAAATGTTTGCTCATAGCCTCCACCCAGTGCAACCGCAAACTATGCAACATGGCGCTGGTACCCTCCATGACACACAGAATGGCGATGGTCAAGTTGAACCACAGGTAGAATAACACTACCATCATGATGACACCGAACATACCAGTCATCCTAAACGCAATGCCGATAGTCATGGTCCACAATACGATCGAAAGCTGCTGATGAGCTAGTGAGAGAGCCCAAAGGCGGAGATAAGAGGCTGTGTGCGAGACGCAGTTGAGGCAGAACTCTGTTATCAGAGTTAGCGCATTGGAATGATCCAAAAGGTCATCGTTTCGCGAGCGAAAACATACCGATCGTGTGAATGACCTGATGGATCATCACCTCAGAGAACTCAAACTCGTCGTGCTCTGCATCTATCTCCTCCGTTATCAACGCCACCCCCTCGTCAGTGCTATAGCTCTCCCGCATTCTAGCAGCAGTATTGCCATTGCCCTCATCTTCATCATCGTCACCATCCAATGCACTAACCCTTGTATTCTCGCCGATGCCTCTGTATCCAAGTGCCCTTGCCCGGTTATGTTCCCAACGGAGGTACAGAGGTTTTAACAGAAGTAGGACCGGTACACAAGCCACAGCTATTAGAAGCAGGGAAACCTGAACAAACTTTTGCCCTCGGTAGAGTGGGTCTTCAATAGTGCCGGGGGAAAGGAACATGTAGATCAGCATATTCAACAGCCCAGGAGGTTGAATATGCAGATCCGGATATTGTTTTGCAAGCCCTATCCAATCGACCGACCATTTAAAAATAATAGTAAAAACAAGATACCCGAAGATCGACTGGAAGAAAATCATACCAGGGACAAAGTTACCCCAGACATCAATTGGTGACTTGAAGTGACGAGCGTTGATGTAAGACAGGCATAGCGAGTAGGTCATCTGATGGTCACGTCAGCTATATATTCTCTTGGAGTGCGGAAAACTCGGAAGGCTGACGTGAGCCCAACCCAGTATGATACTGAGCTTCATCTTGTAGCTGTTCCCAAAAAGGAGGGCATTCTCTGTCCCATGCCAGCCCCAATCGAGTCCAAAGGGATACCGGTATCCGTTCTCATTTAGAGTAGCTAGAACAACACTCCCTTCAGTAACGTTTTTCGGCCATTCCCATTGGCTCGGAAATATGGTCAACGGCTTTGAGAAAAGATCATTGTAAATGAGTCCTGTGTACATGGAGAACACCCCCATCATGAGCATGATGTAACGTCCGAAAAAGGCCATGGAAAAGATCTCATCGAGCTTTTTCTTAAGCAAAGTCTTTTCGTAATATATCATCGCGCAAGCTGCAAGGGTCATGATGAAGCCGTGTCCGAGGTCTCCAAACATGACCGCAAAGAGAAAAGGAAACGTGACGATCGTCGGTAGGCCGGGATTGACTTCCGTATATTTTGCCGTTCCGTATGCATTAATGATTGTTTGGAAGCCTTCGGTGAACTTGTTGGTCTTAACGTATGTAGGGGGGGTCTTCGAAGTCTTGAGCTCGTTGACTATCGATGGGACCGAGAGGCCGGCGCGATCAGTGACATCGCGCAACGTAGAATTGATCAGTGGTAAGGAGTTTGTTGGACACCATGCTTCAGCAATCAACGTCTTCCGTGCATGATCGCATGAGAACATATTCAAAGCCTCATATACGGCCTTCTCCTTTTTGATCACAATCATCCAAGCTGCTAGATCCCGCGATATTTGAGTCAATTCCGCGTCAAGCGTCTGCTTGGTGTTTCGGAGAACGCTCGCAAGATCGGTGAGACGAGTATTGACCTCTTGGATCTGATCTCTTCGCAAATCACTGTTCTCATCGACGCTATACAGGTCTGCACCAAGAGATTCCGATATCCGACGAATCTTTGCAATGATTTCTTTGCCATGCGCGAAAATAACAAAAACATTTTTATCAATAGATTCATTCGAAGCTGGGTCGATAATTGGCTTTGGGATCTCCGATTGGTTCATGTAAAGGTTACCACGTAGGGTACGCCAGAGAATACGTTCAAAAGCCGCAATTCTTTCCCTCGGGATAACACCAGCGACGAACCCAATATTCATAACGGAAAAGGATCGCTCTTCTTGCTGCCGGGTTGCGTGTTGCTCAACGTCCTGGAGAAGTGGAGCTTCATCATTATCAACTGATTGTCGTATCTCATCGGTGTGACCATGAGCCTGCAAATAAGGATGAGCAACAACCACAATTTAGTAGTCGCAAGTTATGATCATACCCGATCAAAGAATCCCCCCGCTTCTCTTAGCACCCACCGCCATTCCGTAAGCTCTACCTCTCGCTTCTTCAAAGTCTCATAATTGTCATTTAGAGAAGCAACACGTTGTTCTAGGCTTTGACTTCGTTCGGCCAACTCATCAATCTCTGATGCTGAAGGGGCTGCGAGGGCGTCGGCAGACGATGAGAGTGGCCGTAGCGAGATAGATGCCTTTTCCATCTGAGAATAGAAATACCCTTGTAGAGTATTAGCGGAGAAGAACTCAACGTGCTCAGTTAAGTGCCACTACTCACGGAACTGGCGCTCGACATTATCTAAGCGGCGGATTTCTTTTGTAAAGGTTCGCTGAAAGGCAGAGGTCTCAGAATTTAACTGTAAGACGGAAAGATCAGCCCTGCTTGTTCACCGCTGAACCTAACCACGAGGAAGGAGAAGCCATGGCCTGTCAATAGGATCGAAACAGCCCGTGACCCAAGCTTTGTGGTCGTTCCAAGGAGAGCATACATCTCGAAACTGCACTTGGCCCACCTCCCCCAGTGCGCTGACAACCTCTCTACCTATCTCAGCGGCCACATATAGCTGGACTAGCGACATGTCCGCCGAGCGGAATAGAGTATCCTTGTGGAGACCCATGGTGAATGATTGAGATGAGACCTGAGGATATCAAATAAGCCGGAGTGATCTGCCGACCGCCTCACAGGCGAGGTAAAGAAACGGAAAAGCTAGCGGTAATATTGAAAATGAATGACGATCGATTGCATTAAACTGAAGATGGGAGGTTCGATGATGAGGCGTTCGAGGCGATCCTCCAGCAGAGCAATTAGCCAACCACGGGAAATCACAAGTTGATCTACCACTATTCAAAATGAACTATCTCACAAGATATAAACAGCATATACACCTTCATTAACTTGCCAATTAAATATTATCTGGTAATGATGTCTCAAGGTTATAATTTATCACGTGATAGGCTTTTGGCCAATCGAAGCGGCGCCAAAAAACGAACTCGTCAATAACTTCAACCGACTCCACCCGTTGAAATCGAACTTCCTTAGGCTCCCACCGCCCCATCACACGGCATCTTCAACCGCCCTCAAAATGGGAATTACCGACCTTTTCTCCGATTTTCTCTCTTCATTAACTTTTACCGAGGCCCACGCTGAAGCTCCCTCCGAGGAAAAGAACGAAAGCTCTGAAGAGAGCAACGATGAGGGAAAGGACGATGAGGACAAAGAAGATGATGCTGGAGGGGATCAAGGAGAGGAGGAAGAGGAGGAAGAAGAGGAAGAAGAGCCGGAAGATGTAAAGCCAAAGCTCGAGGAAGGTCAGTTTATTTCAAGCGGCATTTAGAACCATTCGTGGCTCTCATCTTCCCCTACGCCAGCAGATGGCCCAATTGAAAGTTTCCTCCACACTTAACTAACGGCTAACCACCTTCACTGTTCCTAGAGTGCGCCAACTCGAAGCAATGCGCCCCCTTCAAGCATCATTTTGACGAATGCGTTGAGCGCGTTACAGAGGCTTCGGAGCATGCAGATGGCAAGAAGGGCCCCCATGAGGACTGCGTTGAGGAATGTAAGTTTCACTTGTGGGCGCCCCTGCTTAATTGCCTATCTCCGTCAAAATTGCCGCACATATCGTTCTAACGACGGCTTCTCGTTAAGTCTTCCATCTCGCACACTGCGCCAATCAATGCGCCGCACCTAAGCTCTGGGCCCAGCTGAAGTAGCTATTCGGGCTCCTCTCTACACCAACTCATGGGTTCACAGGCATTCAATCACCTCGCATCCGATTGCTGATCGTGTTACTCAAATGGGACGTGGAGTAATGAAACTAGAGAGACCGGGTATGAGGTTGTATAGAAGCCATCTCTTCGGGATATTGACGCTCAACACTACCTGTACTTCTCATTCTCCTTTATGAGAGCAGTCAAACCCAGCCGTGTAATTTTGCTTAGTATATGTAGAGTGGGGGAAAACTCTGTCCTGCACCGTGGAATCAACGAAAATAGATTGTTTTTCCAACTAGCTACGGAGATGCTCGTGCCGCTCAGGATCAGTTCTTTAGCGGAAATATTTCATTGGGAGTGTTGCTACAATAAAGGATTGGATAGAATGGCATATATATTAGTTCTTCTCTGCTGGCGAGGAGCGGCCCAGCCCAATAACACCGCCGCTATACAAGCGTAAGCCCTCCCGACCTGTTCAAGTACAGAGCTCGCGCTCCAGCCCTGACCATGTCCCAAGTCATGACGCACGACCGGACCGCAGAGCAGGCTCATCAAGATCAGCAGGCTGCATATTGGACGAGATTTAGCTTGTCCTCTAATCTGAATATACACATAGTAGCCGAATTGCTCCAGTAAATCTGCATAATACACACTTAGCGTCCACATATGTGCCCATATTGCGCCACAGTGTCCGCCTCGATGCGTCTATCCCGTCGGTCCATGAAAATTCTCTGTAACGGCCATAACACCACTAGGATATGCACCCTCCATCGCGTACTAGCATACACCCCCCAAATACATACAGAGAGTCGTTTGATCATTTCCGTTTGTGTGGCCCAATAAGCTTCGGGTATAGTCTCGAAAGATGGTAATTGATTGTGCTCTTCTTTTGTTGCGCGGGTTTCTGCAATTCACTGCACCGTCAGTGTATAATATCCACTTGCTGCGACTAATCTTGCTCCAGAGAACAAGCACAATATATATATAGACTATAACGCAGAGTAACCCACCGGCGCATCCATACAAGCCCGCAACTGTTGCTCCAAGGCCGCACATCCTTGCACATTATAACCCGATGAAGCCCAGCAGCCTATATAGCACATCAGCACACACACACGCACACACAAATATATATATATATATATATATCCTAGAGAGAAACGGAACACACTAAGAACGGAACTCATCACTCCAAGGCACGGATTTGCCTCTGACTTATTCGGTCTACGAACACGAAGTTTATGAAGAGGAGGGAGGCGGAGAGCAACTGCTTTACCCGCGTTACCTCTTCCAGGCATAGCTTGGAACAGCGGAGAGAATTACGTGAGAAAAGAGCCGGGGAGTCTTGAGTCTTGAGAGGTCGCGATGTTAAGTGGCCGCAGAAATTATCGCTCCAGCTTTGGCACGTGATGCGGCTGTAAAGTTTTGGTGGCTTTTCATTGGTGCTGCTTTGTTTACATCCCACCAAGCTCACCTCCCCACACATTTTCCCACACATTTTCCCACACATTTTCTCGTTCTCGTCTTTCCATCAGTAACCCGACTCCACATCTTGCAAGACCAGGTCAATCGTCTGTGCATAGCCTTACAAGACAATCCGATCTTGCAATATCTTTCTGAAGCTAGGCACTTCACCCCATTGTATCACTCTCTCCCCAATTGCGCATAAATCCACCAGCACTACAATGTCTTACCCTCTGTATGCTCCGGCGGTCGCGCTTGCCGACATCGGAAGGGTATTGTTGCGTTCATTTACCCCCCCTTCAGTAAGGCAAGTATTCCAATCCTCGTCATCTCAACAAAGTACTTACTGGATGTTTTTCTGGCCCGCAGCCCATTCAACTCGGAAGACTTTGAACCCCGGCGGTCACAGTTCGTAAAGCCCATCGCACGGGAGTGGGACCGCGCTCTTGTGCGCTCTTATGCGCCACGGTTTAAAGGCAAGATGATAGGAAAGAGATACCCTTTAAAGCCACGGGCATACCACTGCAAAGATACCGTACCGGTAAAGCTGGTGATCGACCCAATATCAAAGAGGCCCGCTTGGATCATTCCTGTAATCTGGGTAATGGCGGGGCATGGTGACCATTTAGTCAAGAGGCGTCTACTCTCGTCGCCGGCACAGCCACATGCTATTTGGGAAAACAAAACTGACGTTGATATTGATGCGCAATGGGAGCGCACGAGGAATCTGGATATATGTAAGTAATTGCGCTGACATCCAGCCGCCTGCTACCACCGCTAATACATAATCCTCCAGGCGGAACCCCAAAATACCAAGTCAAAAAGACGCCTCTAACCAACCCAACCATAGACCCAGCCATGACCTATTGGGAATTCAAAGAGTGCTGGAAAGCGGGCGATTCTGTGGACTGGACACAGGCTCCATATCCATATGACTCGGACCCGGAGCTCGAAGAGTATATGAGGGAGGAATTTGGACCATATCCAGGCGAGGAAATTGACCTCAAAACCGGAGATTTCTCCGGCGATGTATTTCAGATTACCTTTCGGAAACCCGAGCCACATCCAGACACCGATTTCCTCACGGGCTTCCTCGACAGGGTGAGAGCAGAGAAAGTTGCAGGTGCCCCAGTTCAGCAACAGCCACCGAGAACGGCATTAATTAGACTCGACAAGAACTCTCCATCGCCGCATAAAGCGAGTGCCAATTTTACAGAGAACACAACGACTGTAGCTGGCACAAGCGTGCCCAAGAGGAAGAGCCCCGATGACGGAGACGGCGGAACGAGCGGGGTAGATGAGCGCAGCGTACGGCCACGTCTCACAGAGGACACGGCGACTGCAGTTGGCACAAGCGTGTCAAAGAGGAAGGGCCCCGGTAACGAAGACAGCGGAACGAGCGGGTTAGATGAGCGCAGCGTACGGCCGCGTCTCACAGAGGACAAGACGACTGCAGTTGGTACAAGCGTATCCAAGAGGAAGAGCCCCGATGGCGGAGACAACGGAACGAGCGGGACAGACAAGCGTATCGTGCGGCCGCGTCTCCTTCTTCCGGGCATGGATGTCCCATCCTTTGGTATCCGTCGGTGCGAAACGGCTGCCCCAGGCACAGTAGGACCACCCTCCAGCGCCCCCCAGTGCGAAACGGCCACCCCAGGTACAGCAAAACAGTCCCTCGAGGCCTGCCAGCCTAGAACGCCCGCCCCGAAATCAGCACTTCCAACCTCCGGTGCCTACCAGGCTAGAAGACCTGCCACTCCTATCATTAAAGCTAAGAGGACGCTCCAATCCCTGCCGGGAAAGAGAAGCGAATTTTCCGCATTAACAAAATCAAATACGGAAATCAACACGGGCGAGCCGAGGACTCGTAACGATATCATGCTCCTCAACCGGAAGCTAGAAACGAGCTACCCACCGAAGCGCACAGAAACCTCGAAAGGCAGGCACATTACGTGGGATGCGACATTGGCGTATGTCAAACAGCTCGAGCACGAGGATAGTGAGTCACCTGAAGAGCCACCGAGGAAGGTTCGGTCGAGGAAGAGACGCTTGGGTGCAGAGGGGGTAGAGGCACGCCACACGAGGAGCAATCCTTCGATACTGGAGAAAATGCCTGGAGCAATACCAGAGATTGGTGAGGGGCCGAGCCTTACGTCTGACTCCCAGCCTGCAGAGGGTGAGGAGCCCAAGCCCACCTCCAGCAAGAAGCGCAAGCCAAACCCAAAGCCGGAAGCAAATGTGGACCGTGAGGCAACGGTGGAGGCCGAAGAGATGGGTAGTGAAATACCCGCCAAACCTGCCCCTCCCTCGAGAATCCCATCAAGACGCGGCGTCTCAAACACTCCACTACGCAAATCCGGATCCTCCGTCGGTGCTGTGGCCGAGAGAAGCCGGCGGAACACAAGGTCTGCGCAGCCCCGCCAGTAGTCAAACCTTACCGCTAAGGTCTACGGGAGGGAGAGCACGGATGGCGGTGACCGCGCAAGAGTGAAGAACGAACGATACATGGTGCCGTGAATGACGTCGGTTCCACAGGAACGGAGAAAAAGAACCCCGATCACGCGGTGTTGTGGACAAGCCGTAAGTGCTGCGATTGGCGGCACGTTTTCTTACTATCTATCAGGGGGGGAGCATTATACCCTTTCACCAGCAGTCTCAGGAACGTTTTTTCCTTACGTCTTTAGACTGCATCAGACAGCGGCGTTCTTGGGTTTTTTCTTGCGGCTTTTTTTCTTCCCTTTTCCTTCCTCCCACACACCATACATGCACCTCCGTCGCTACAGGACCACCGACCACGGGGATGATCTCGGGGTGCGCGGCATCACCTAGGCCGTCGAGCGAACGGATATCACTTTGACTGTATCCTGGAGTCTCCGGCCGGGGTTTCGGCTTGCTGCTTTTGGGATCGAAGACAGGCACGTTGGCGTAGCACTACACGGGCTGTTGAACGAAGGGAGCGAACCCTGGAGTTTCCAGTGCGGTGTTTTTGCTGATGGCTTCGTTTTTGTTTATATACCGGTTTCGGTGATGTGAAAAGGTGCATATATCGAGTTTTGTTCGCTACTCATCCTATCGGATCTTTAGTGGAGATCCCAGGCAAAACGGCGCTACGTCGGCTGTTGAACGAAGGGGTGTCTGGCGATAACCCTGGAGATTCCTACTGAGGTTTTTGCTTGCTGCTTTGGGATCGAGGACGGGGCGGTTACTTGGACCGTTGAACGAAGGGATGTTTCTCGCATCCTGGAGCTTCCGGTTGAGGTTTTTGCTGATGTCTTGGCGCTGATGCCGGGGTCATTTGATGGCGATCTTAGGTGCGGCACTACTCGGACTGTTGAGCGAAGGGGTATTGTACCCTAGAGATTCCAGTTGGGGATTTTGCTGCAGCTCTACGATCCAAGACGGGGGGCACTGCGTCAACCGTTGAACGAAGGGATTTTTATATCCTGGAGCTTCCTGTTGAGGTTTGCCGCTCGTCTTACTGCTATCTACCGGGCCAATCAACGACGGAGATCTCTAGTTGGCAGCATTACATGCTAGACTATATATATGGTGGTTTTTTTTCTGTTTATATATAAGATTCACAATAGAATTCAGCCAATTTTCTATTCTCATTAGCGCTTGACTAAACCACGCCACTCGCCTTTAATCCACAGTGCTCCGTTTTGCCTGCATAAACTCCTAGTGATCTGCACTAGACGCTTCCGCTGGTATAGTAAGAAAAATAAAAACAAGGTGATAAAAAAAACACGAAGGGTGTCTATCTAGTCAATCGGCCAGGCAGACAGATCAAATAGCAGGACAATCCCACGCCTCTCTCTTGACCCTCATCAACGCCGACTGCCTATGCGGAAACGTAATCTCCTTCTCCTTGTGGAACCCAGCCTCTCGCGAGTCGTCGATGAGCCTTATTCACAACTCAAAGTCAGCCAACCAACCAGCCATCTATAAGTCTAAAAAAACATATCGGAAGATAATCCCACCTATCGTCATCCACTCTCGGGTCCAACATAACATTCTGCGTCCTCGCATCACGCATGAAACAGTAATGAACCAGCGAACTCAGCCAGACCTTCGTTCTATGAGAGCCCTGGAACTCCTCCTCGCCAACCAATCCATTGATCCCTCTATCCCAGGAATCTCCACCGTTATCTAGATGCCTGCCCAGAGCGTCCTCTCTCACCCAATAGATCTCGAAATATCCAAAGGGTTTACCGTCCCAGCTTCCGATCGCGGGGAAGCTGTGTCTGCTCTGTAAGCCAGCTTCCAGGAGGGCTTCTTGGCGGGATGAGGGGCCCTGTTCGCACCAGAAGCGGGACACTTGTGGCTGGTTCATCCATTTGTGTAAGAGTTCCACGTCGTTTAGCCCGGTCGTGGTCGTTACTTGCTCCGATAAGCTCACGCTCTGGACTGGGTGTAGCGCCAATGGGCCCGTGTACGCGGGTGGTTTCGGCGAGAGGGATGCGACTCGGAAAGAGATATACTGGCCCAAGCTCGGGATGAAGCGAGCGTAGAATACCTCCCCTTGCCGAGGTGGCTTTGGGCGGATTGGATGTCTGATATCTTCGGTGAAAGTATAAACAGTGGGTGGCGGAGGAAAGTAGGTGGGGAGGCGACTCCCCGATGCGAATGGACCAGATAGTGGCGGAGCCCAGAGACCCTGCGAAGCAGCCACTGCATTGGTTTCCGCTTGATCTTTCGGTGTAGAGGACAAATTGGTATGACGGGAAGGAGAAGATGGCCGCGATGGAAAAGGAGAATTCAAGATTGGAACGAGCGTGAACAGGAATATCCTCGCGTCCATCTGCCAGAAAGCGCGGCGAGTAATGAACATTTCCCGCCATCCCTCTCCACTTCGATCATCCGCTTCCACCCCAACTGAGGATTCCTCAGTCATTATGAGGCCCATGCGCTCTAACTTCTGTAGGAGATTCCTGCCTCCAAAAACACCTTCCCTCTTGATATTTACCCGCCACTCGCCCTTCGGCTTCCCGTGCTCGGGGGTCCCCGCGGAAGCACTCGCCGTGACCTGCGGATTAGGTTCAGGCTGGTGGAAATACCACCACAACGTCGCCCAAAGCATCATCGCAATCTGCCGCGTAGGCGACTTTGCGGGGAGAAACTCGGTGCTGCTAGGGTTCGATATCGAGGAAATGAAGAGGCTGTCATTCTTGAGTGTCGGTGTTACATATCTGTGAAAATGATGTTTCCCATGAGGGAGCGACTCTTTCGAGTTCTTTGGAGACTCCTTGCTGGGGAACGGGTCGTGATCATCCTCGTTGTCTTCAGAATTGATCACGATAAACCATCCTGGAGGAAAAACAGAATAGTGAGTACTCAAGCTGTTTGCTTTGAAGAAGAGACCACCGAAAACGGGCGTAATAGTAATCGACTGGCCATTTGGCAGATATGCAACGTACGGCGCCATAGAATTCCGCCGTGTTGCTCAATTGAGAACAATATGGTGCAGTGGGAGGGGGAAGACCGATGACGGAAGGACCGGGAAATTGAAGTGATTATAAACAGGAAGAGTTAAAGTGGAGCTTGGAAACTTCCTGGGCTGTCCAGGGGCATCAGGCTACTTCGTATGATGCCCCATGGAAGATGGGGAATTATCCCAGGTGGTGGAACGGTCGGTGGCCTGACAATGGCGCGGTGCCTCTTCGGGCGCATTCTCACTCGGCTATCTTATCATGATGTTGGGCGTTGGTTGAGGCTCGTTGAGCGGGCAGTCCAAGCGAGCAGGAACGACTTGACCCAACGGCCGAGAGAGAAGTAAACCACAAACCATAAACCATAAACCATAGACCATAAACCATAAACCATAAACCAGTCCTCTTCTTAGTACCCGGATACAATGAACATATCTTAAGCATCCAAAACGGAAGGGTTCAGCCGCGGCCCAAGCACTCAGGCATGTCTCAGTACTAGGCCGCTTTGCCAACACTTGGGACTCATAGCTGCAAATTGAACGGTAATAGGTAGTCCTCGCACAGCCGCAAGCGTTAATGTCAATCACCTGTCCGGTTCTTGAATGTTTTTCGTGAGAACTAACTCGCATAGAAGACGCGGGTCCGCGTGTACAGAGGAATTTTAAAGGCCCCTCCTGCACATGCAACCCTAGCAACCTAGCTAATCTAGCAATTGACGTAGATAAATATTGTTGTTGGTGGAGTAGCAGCCAGCTCTATTCATTCTACCTCATCGTATAATTGACAGGCAGCCTGTGGAGTGGACCTAGCCAACCACCTGTTCACCTCTTATCACTGCATCTCCGCCCTCCGCGGGGAATGAGCCGGCAGTTCGGATAAGCCACTATTTCGCGGGCCTGTACCCCAACTTTGCAGAGCCGGTACTCCTATTGTTCCTGATTCTTGTCCTGGCTGAGGGATCTGACTTCCTGGCTTATACCTCATAGATTGAACTTCGGTTTCAAGTCGTTTTACACGCTTTGAGTGCCGATATAAGAGAAGTGCTAGACCTCCGAAGAGTGCAAGACCAACAGGAATTCCTACACCTGCACCAATTGCGACGGATTTTTTCGAGTTGGAGACTGCTGAGGCTGAAGGGCTTGAAGGACTTGAGGGACTTGAAGGACTTGTCGTGCGTGCCGCGGGAGATGAGGATGAGGGTATCGCAAGCGAAGTTGAGGAGGCATAGGAGGAAGTTGGTGTCTCAAGAGTAAAGACCTTTATTATCATTAGGATAGTGAAGTTATAGCGCATAAGCAACTGACGTTATAGTTTGGGCAGCAACTTCGATTGTATACAGATTGGCCACTGAATCCCTCACAACAAAAAGGCCCCGAGCCAAAGCTATTCCCACAATTGTAGACAAAAACATCCCCAGCCGAGAAGTCTGCTGAGCTCGAGTTCAGGTATTCATCTTTGAACCATAAGTTAGTATCAGAAGTTCTAGAGCAAGTCCTAAGTGATCTCGATATCACTTACTGTGGAGACAGAACTGCGCGCAGGAGGGGTCCTTGAACGACTCATCGGTGCAAGTCCCCCTGGCGAGCTCACCCGTGGATGCTTTCCAACACAGAGAGTGGGGGAGACATGACCAGCCCGTAGAAAATCCACAGCACGCGCTATTGGTAGCGAGGCTGTTGCATGGTTGGTCTCCAGAATATATGGTTCCATTTGGCAAGTAACATGTGCTGCCGGCTAAAGCAGTGGCCGCAAAGCTAGCTAAAGTGAGGACGCTAAGATAGCAAGACATGACTGATATAGTAAATGATGAAATGCGATGTGGCGCGCTGGCGCATCTTCCCAATGCCTATTATTAGAAGTTAGGGTGGTGACCTCCCCATAAGTTAGTTAACTATAGGTCTAACGTTAACTAGGCGAATGGGCTGACTAAGCTCACCCACCTCTCCATCGCTCAATAGAAAACCATCCGGCTTTGTTACCCACAAAAGGTCTCACACCAGCCATAACCTTAAGAGTGCAATAGGTGGAACAGCGCTTTTACCCTTTATCCGATCGATAGTTGGAGAAATCCGTGAAAGGTATATATAGGGGTACCCCATCCCACCCAATTTTCGACCCAGGCTTGTCCCTACTGAAATCTAGTTAAGGACCCAGCCATGGGTTAGGCATGTTCCCAGCATCCAGCCTCTTGTTGTATCGCGAGTATATACAATTAGGTTCAGCAAACGTTGAAAGTTCAAAAACAGTTGCGATGAAACTACTATCTATATGTGCAATATGATCAATGATCCCGGACCTTTTTATTGCATGCAGTTGGTGGGAAGTGAAACTTTGGTTAGGCTAGCGGAGTAGCGGAGTACCCACCAGGACTAACCCTACTCCACATGCATACACCTCCCAAGGTCACCGTTGGTGAGAGTAACTAGTAAGTGGTTACTACAGTCACCCACTTATCCCTAAAAGAAATTTTATAAAAAAATAGCCCTTCCCGTTAATCCAGCCTTCACACATAAATAAGTCAGTGGACAGACTCCCGCGTAAAATACTTCTGATATCCTCCTCCTGCCTCCTACACCTCTCCAGCCTATCCATCTAATCACCACAAACGCCCAACCAACAAGCGTGCAACATGAAGAACCGAAATCTCCACCTGGAAAGCCCATACGCTCAACCCCACCCTCAACTCCTAAATCTCCGAAACGCCTCCCAAACCTCCATTCCAGCCTTCACGACCTCGAGAACACGCTCATCGGCCGCAACGATGCTTGGGAGGATGCGGAGGACGTCTTCGAGTTTGTCTTGAGGTATACATACTACGCCCTCTTTAGGATCCGCGAAGATAAGGTCGCCCTTAGTATTTTATTAGTTTCATCAGCGATTAGACCCTCGGTCATTATGTAATGGTATGGAGGAAGGGGAACCAAAATGTTGATATCGGGGGGGCTTGTGTTTAGACTTACGGGATAGACATTGACGCCGTTAATGTCAACAGGCACATCAATGGCAAAAGGGATGGAGGCTGCGCCCGCCCCGACAGTAGAGGTGCCTCGAGCGTATATCTAAAAGACATATTTAGCCAACCACTCTCAGCAAAAGAATAGAGACAAAAAAAAAAAGAAACAAAACAAAACAAATAAGGTTTATCGACATCAGGTTGGGAAAAAAGCAACAACCGCAGCCGGTCAAGTCCACGACATCCAAAAAAAAACAATACCCGCATCGCCCCGAAAACTAATATCAACGGAAAAAGAAACGGGATCCAAAAAACGAGGCAAACAACAACCCAAAGGACCCAAACAGCTTAAACAGCTCAAACATACCGGTAGGCCCACCCCACTCAACTCCTCCAAATCCCTCACCCTACCATCAACGACCACTCCCTTCGCGCCCAAAACTTTCATCCGAACAGCCATGATCCCGCCGAGCACAGCATTTGTCTGACCTTTCGGCTGGCTCATCACCACGACGGTGTCCGGGGTTGTCAGGTCGACGTAGTGCGCGTCAGCGGGGATGTTGCCCTTGCTGACATTGCTGATACCGCTGCTGCTGCTGCCGCTGCTGCTGCCTTGCGATGAGTTTTTATCGATGTTGCCGACGCCCTTTTCGACGAAGAGGACCGTGGAGGCCGGAGCGATTTGCTTTTCCTGTTTGTGGGAGGAGGATATGGGGACTGCATCGGGCGCCTTGGTTAGCTGCGTTTCGTCGGCTTGCTCCATTTCCTCTCGTCCATATCGCTCACCGATATCAGCCAAGAAGCCAGCACCCGGTGACTTCAGCTTGAGCAGGGCATCCGATACCTTTTCTTATCGTGCGTTAAAGGCTCCGTTGTTCTGTAAAAAAAAAAAAAAAGGAAAGCCGGGTTTAGACTTCCACCTACATCGCAGGCGGAGTATTTGTGGAGCTCCGCAAGCTTAGAGGCTGTTGTAGCCATTCTTGAAGTCGTGCCTATGCCCCGAAAGAGTACCCTATGCATCCCGTGTCGTGAACCTTTTGGCTTAGTTCTCGATTGTCATGGCACCCTCACAATCGAAATTCCTCCGTTGTGCTTTCGGGTAAAATTGTTTTTTATTAAAAAGTTTCTTTCAGTTTATTCCAATTTACAAATCCGAGTCCTCTAACCCTCGTCGCCGGCTCCCCGGGAATTGATGCCGCGGGTGTATATTCCATGCTACACGTCGTATGTATGTACAAACGTCTTGCATATGGATAAGGTGCTACAACATGGCATGAACCATCGACGCGGAGCATTAAAAGGGCCTTGAAAGCAGTGGCTGTCTCCGCTTAGAGTCGGCAACAAGCCGGCAGCGAATCGCGTCCTCGTTCGGGACCAAAAGAAAGAATCTTTTCAATGCAGAATGCGGGAGCCATCCTGCTCTGTAAATCCTGTGCTTGGATTTTCCCGCTAGCACGCTGGATCAAGCACGGTGCAGAGTGTTGGCAGTTGCGCAAACTTTACGTAAAGTCGAAAAATGGCGCCGCCGTGTACCGAGAGCTGCTGGCCGGAAAAAGGCCAAGCGGAGATCAATGAAGGTTGAGTATTCACACCCGGTAGAAAGTCATAGCCTCGTTGCGTGTCTCGTTCTTGCTTTTGGGTGCCGGAGCAGGGCGGGCGAGACACCGAGTACTTATATCCGGGGAGTTTTCTAGTGGCGCGATAGATGGCCGTGGTTTTTTCTTTTTACGACAGCCTTACGGGAGATAAGAGCCTCGTGCGGGGCTGTCGAACTCGGTATAAGAAGTTGGAGCAGATGCCTGGAAAAAGAAACGAATCTCTCGCACTCACCATCTCTCTACTCTACCGCGCACCCGTCTATCGTGGACGGGTCGCATGGGCCAGAGAACCAGCAAAAGAGAGCTGAAGCGGTTTGTGGGTTAAATGACGTTTTGGGTCCATAGAAGCGCTTCGTGGTGAGGTCATGCGGCGAAAATCCGAACGTCCCAGCCAATCTCGTCCGTGGCGTCCCTGCAGAACAAAAGCGTGCATGGGCTGAATCCGAGCACGGAGCACATCATAGTCCCTAAAAACCTGGGCGGGGAGGAAAAAGAAACGAAAGGGAGCAAAAGGAACCTCGACAAATCTTCCGCGACACAACAGTTGTTTTTGCTCCGACCGAAATTCGCCTGCGCAACCTCGAAACCTCGAGGCGACATTGCCCTTTCCGTGATCCAGCCGTCGTCCTATCAACAGGGCATCGTCATCTCGAGACGAAAGAATGAGGCGCCACCCAAAAGCTCCATACGCACAAAGCGCCGGAAATGTTCTTCGGGATTGCTGTCCACGTGCATGCACCTCGGGCGTCTCTTTAGTCACAGAATCGTCACCACTGGTTGGCGCACGCAGCGTAGAGCCTTCCCCAAGATGCGTCCATGTCAGGCGCATATTTAAGTTGGTCATAACGGTGATGCCGGACCCGTTTGAACGAGGACTCGAGCTTCTTTGATTAGGTCATATTAGGGTGTGGCGCAATGGTCGGCATTGAAATCTGAAGGCTTCCTCTGCCCTCCGAGTCATACTTTGATCGTCACCTGGCCAATTCTTGCCGCTATTCCAGCTTTTTACGGCTCTCCAACCTCTTCTCCCTCTAATTCCGCTCGTCTCCTCCTTCTCTAGACTCCTGGACCTCCTGCGCGCGTGTGAAACACCTTCGATAATTCACGATAGTTCCGTACCCCCTCCCTCTCGGCATTACCCCGTACATACCTCCTGCTGCGGTGTGACTTGACTGGTTTCCCGCCCTGCTTCCCTCCAACGGCACTGGCTGAGAGTGATTACGCCAGAGACCACGAACTGAAGAAAGGGATCTGGGTGTATAAGAGAAACGGCCGGCGTCCGCAAGCCCAACCCAATCCCACAATGCGTCCCCACCCAGCCTCTCCCGAACGCCTCGTCAGTGAAAGGACACTAGTGAGAACACTCGGCTCTTCACCGAGTTCCTCGCCTCCATATTCACCTCGTCAATCCTTTTGCTTGAGAGAGCATAGAGAATCGATCACATCAGTGAAGGAGGACGATTGTGGTATTGCGCAGTCCTTTATCTCTTCGCACGCCTCTTCACTAAACCAATCCAATATTAACAGCAGTGCCATCTGTGACGACGACGAAGAAGAAGGCATGATTCAGTCTCCAAGCCACTTCTGTTGCGCTCTCGGAACATGGAAACAGATCAAATTGAGTGGAATCCAGCTCAGCAAGAGCTGTGGCGACCTCACGCTCCTCAGCGGAGACAACTCTAATATCTGTGATCCGTCGTCTATGGAGAAGCTGCTTGAGCTGCCAGCTCTAGCAACTGTTGTCGAAGAGAAGAAGGAGTATCCCGCTATCCAGCAGGCCGGCCTCTCACCAATTGAGAGATTGCCAATGGAGATATTTGGTGAGTTAGTAGCTAGTTTTCAAAGTATATCCTAGAACGTCATTGACTGATTGCCTTCCCAATTAGATCACATCATTCCGCTACTAGCCGTGGATCTCCCCACTGGTGGTTGCACAGCTCGGAACGTTGACCTCATGTCGTGTCTCTTGACTTCGCGACGGTTTCATGCAGCTACCCTTACGACATTGTACAGACGCATCACAGTTCCATCTTCCTACATTTTCTCCAAATTCTTGAAACATCTCTCACAATATCCAGCTCTGGGAACCCTCGTGCGTCGGCTCGACCTCTCCCACCTTACAGCTATCGGACTCGGACGAACCAAGCGCATGAACGCTGAAATCCAGAACCTCACGGCGAACACACTCTTAAAATGCTTGGAGCTTACGCCCCACCTGCGGGAGTTCCTGGTTCAGGAACATCTGCAGGATGATCTCAGCGAAGCAGTCATTCAGAAGGTGCTCTGCAACCTTCCCGTCATGAGCGCAGTCGACTTTTGCGGTGCTTCATCATCGTCATTCCAGCGTGCATTCGAGGCGGTCGTCAATCCCCAAAACCTCTCGCTACCTTCAGCGCTCACCATTAGGCGCTTGAGCCTCCACGAATGCAATACCCTCAGCGCGCCGGTCTTTGAAGTGCTTCTTCCAAGGCTTCCCTATCTCACTCATTTGGACGTTTGCCACACGCCAATCACAGTCTCGGCCCTGATGTCTATCCCGAAGACAGCAAGACTAACGCACCTGAACATCAGCAAGTGCGCCCGTCTCAAGGGACCTGCTGTCGTGGAATTCCTTACCACTCACCCGGCGACTCGAGATACCCTCGTCTACCTTAACTTGCTCTCTACCATCGCTAGCTATAGCCTCCTATCGCAAGCAGACGTGGAAAAACTCCTCCCGCGGTTACCCTCGACCCTTCGAGCCTTGAACCTGAGCGGGGCGAAGATAGTCGGAGAACACGTGCCTCTTCTCCTACCCTTAACGAAGCATGTAGAGGAACTAAGCCTAGGCTTCTCCGAGCTCTCCGTGGGCGACCTAAACTCTCTCTTCATGCCTTCAGTATCACCCACCGACAATGACGAGAACGATACAGAAAGGGGCATCTCCGAGGAAGAAGCGAGTTGGATCCCGCATGCTGTTCGATACTTAGACATCACTGGCCTCCCTAACATCAAGGCTAGCACTCTATTCACCACCGCATCCTGCGCCCTTCTTCTCCCCGCAGTGCGTCCTCTCGAGGTCCTGGAGATCGGTGACAAGCTGCTAAAGGAACTCAATGGCCGTGAGGTAATGAACCAAAAGCTAGGCTGGACTATAAAGGAACTGGGCAGACGCGGCTGGTATGTTCGCCAGCCATCGAAGGGCCAGTCGCAGATGGAGAGTGACAGCGGTAGACGGGATTGGAAGATGGGCGCAGTGGGATGGGGGATGAGGAAAGTCCCAGTGGCTAGCGGAGATGTCGGAGGGCTTTATGGGCACTATATGTTCAAGAAGTGAACAATTTATTTCAAAGGAGTTGAGGATACAGAATTCTTTTTCTTTTCGGCTACCCCCTAGCTCTACTCACGGCGTTGGCGCGGAGTTTCGAAAAGGGTCTTAACGTCATTCCCCTAAGATTTCCTTATTGACTCTCCGTTTTTTTCCAGACGTTGTTTCTTTCTGGCCTGCGCGGTCCTTCATCCCTCGCATCTATTTCATATTGCGACACGCAACCTTCAATTCGGCGTCTGGAGACAGAGAACCGGGAAAAGCGACCGGAAAAGGTTGAATAAAACGGCAACTATCAAAAGCATAAAAGGTGTCTTGGTGTTTTTTTTTCTCGTCCTCACACAGACTGCTTTACATCCCTGGTTTTCTCAAACATCTCTGTACAAAATAGCGACGACGGTGACGGGTAACGACAGCGATAGTATTGTTCCCTCTCTTCTCTCCACAGGATGCCAGGAGCAATGCGGAATGCGGATCCCTTCGAGCCAAAAAAGTTTTTTTTTTTTTTATACTCATCTCTATTTGCTTTCCATTACACAAACGTACCCACAACAAGATTTGAACTGCACTGTATTCTTGCGCGCATTGTTTTTCCAAGGACGGGGGTCGTGCGTTTGCTCTCCTCTCCACAAACATCTCATGCCTCTTTTCTTTTTTTTTCCTTTTTTTTTCTTTTACAGGAACAAGTAAATAAATAATAAATAAATAAAACGTTGAATCGAAAGCTTCATCCCCGGGAATTTCTGAGATTGAACAAGCGGCCTGCATCTCTGTTATACGTACCGCGGGCTACAACTGCCTATCTACGGTTTATCTACGGGCGACACTGAAAAACGGAAAACTTGAGGGTATGTGTACCAACGATTTCTTCTACTTTACCCCTATTTCCCGACAGCATGATCATGGTGATAGGAGCCCTCGTAGCCTGCCGGGATGCACAGGCAGAGGAGAGACACTTAAAAACGTTTCCTTCTCCATTTCAATTTCAATTCGATGCAAAAAAATCTCTCTTTCTCTCATTCTTTCCTAGAACACCCAGATTCGAAGAAAAAAAAAAAAAAGAGTACAAAATAGATAACGAGTCTTTTCGGCTGCCTCCCTTCCCCCGCGCGCCCCCAGACCCCAAAAAAAAAAAAAAAACGCCAACGCAACGCCGCAGGAAAGGAACCGCGGATACTAGAGAAAGGTTGAGACCAAGAGGGTGGGGGGAAACATGGATTGTCCCTTCTCCAAGGATGGGGAAGTGGAATGGAGGGAGAAAAACATGGCCAGCTATACCCAACCAACCAACCAACCATCCATCCATCCACGTTCACGTGTCCTTCTTCCCCTCGTACGGCGTCGCAGGCTCGCTCTCCTCCGAGTAATAATCCCCCTCCCCATCCACGATCACACTCTTCCTCCTCCTCTCCTTCCCCCTCTCCGCCATGGCCCCGCGAATCCTCTTACTGACCTCGTCGAAGCCCTCCTTAGAATTCATCATCGTGCTGAAACCGGTAATCGGGAACCCACCCGCGGAGCTGCTGCGGCTGCGCGAGCGGCTGGGCGGGCGCGTTGCGAAGAGGCCGATGCTGCCGAGGTTGCCGAAGGACTCGTTGCGTGGGAGGTGATGGCTGTCGTGGGTTGAGGTGCGGGTCGGGGATATAGCGTCGTCGTCGTAGGAAGATAGCTCGCTGTCCCTGCGGGAGAATTGCGGAGGGCTGAAGGAGAGGGGGTAGGCGCCGTCGCGGAAGGGGTCGGCGATGATGCGGGCGGAGTCGAAGTCTGGGAACACTTCAGGGCCGAGGGTGTTGATGACTTCGGTAACTTGATAGGAGAGGCGTTGGCGCGTCTCGCGGAGCTTGACGAGGGTGTTCGCGGATGTGGGGTTTAGCGATAGGACGAGCGGTCGGAGGGATTTGAGGATATCCATGCCGGTTTCGCCGAAACGCAGAGCAGCGAAGGTGATGGAGGGGAAGAAAACCATGCCGAATATGACAACGGCGGTGGGAGGAACCCATTCTGGGATCAATCCCTGCACGCGGTTGTGGTAAGTCCACCACGTTAGGAGTGCGGTATATAAGGCGTATAGGATGGGAACCAGGGCAAGGGCTACGAGCAGTTTCCAGGTGGCCATGACGTCACGTCCTTGGATCTTTACGGTTGAGGCAGCCAATGCTTCTCTGGATTTCTTGATGGAGATCGTTTTTGTTGCGATGAAGACTGGAGCAAAGAGGATGAGTCCCGGTAGGGTTCCGATCGCCATGACAGCCAACTTCCCTAGCCTGTAAATGAGGGTGAAGACGACTTTCGGGATCGAGAACTTCGCGTACTCCACTTGGTGGTCACGGAGACCAAGATGCTGGAGTTGCTTATTATAGCCGGCTATGGATTTCTTCAAGTCAACGATGCGTTGGTCGTCTTTATATTGAGTGTATCCTTTAACCAGCCGCCTGTTAAGCTCCACCACCATGGGGAGGGGAAGCTTCTTATGAGCAGGTTTATACAAACGTCGCACCGCTTGGGCTAGCTTTCTGGCTATTAGCTCTTCAATCCGTGGTATAGGGAGGAGGTTCACAGACCATCAGCGTATCGTAATCAGGGCTAATAACGGTAACTGAAACGAGAGCTTGATAGATAGTTTCCAGCAGGGACCTGACAGCTTCCCGCTTTTCTCCCTTCTTGTATAGTTCCACTAATTCATTTGAAACTTCGATGGGATTGCCAAACTCAATCACAGCCCGAGATCTAAACTTGTGTGCGTGGAAATAGTTCATGCCGCAAGGGACGATCTTCAAACCGCAGTCCGGGTTGGCTGCCAACGCCCCTAGGGCCATGATTGCCACGCCAGCTAGTGTTGAAAAGTCAGAGAAACGCAATCGACTTGTATAACGCAAGAACCGCAATGGTACCTTTTAGTGGGAGGAGCTCAGTCCTGTCATGACTCCCGCCTTCTGGAAATATCCCAACGCACCCACCATGATTTAATCTGTCAAACACCGCATCGTATACTTGCGTCTGGTCCACCTTTGGTGCAGTCTTAAAGCTGGTCCCCTCGAAGCCTTCGGCAATGCCCAGTCCACCGTCTTCATTGATCTGCCCTTCTCCATCGATGTCAAGTCGGCCAGTCAGTTGTCTCATGGCAGCCGCGCCACTAAACGGCTTCTTCAAACGTATTTCTTCTGAGCTGTGAACTTCCAGGACCTCCGCGCTCGCCGACGAACCAGCCACTGACGGCAGGACCAGTAATCCGCCAACCTGAACCTCTGAGCCATCGAACTTCGTCCCAACACCCCTGACCAAAGTCGGGTCGTTCACCGGATCTGGGAGGTATATCCTCCCAGTTGCCTGTTTCGTCATATCCAACGCTCGCGCTACCGGTACAGCACCAGCACCGCGGGCAATAAGCCCAATGAACCTACGGCGCATTGACTTTTCGGCAATGAGGAACGAGACGCGACGATGGGCCTCAAGGCGTATGGCGCGCATGAGAATTAACGGATCCACAAACTACCAAACATTCTCGCCATATTAGCACAGCACCTACGCAAAAGGAGACGCCGTAAGAGCAATCGCAAATACCTGATTAGCGTGAGGCGCTGCGACGAAGATGACGGGCCCTCTCCGGGGCACCTTCCACGCCCCGCGAGGATGAACCTCTCGAAAGAAAAGATCCACCAAGATCGAGAATGTCCATAGCATCAGATCGTAGACCCAATTTATCATGGGTGCAAACTCCTTCGTTTTCGCCATTTTTGGTCCGCGCTGAGACTCCCTTTCCTACTGCTGGTGTACGGTTGGTCAGCGGGGAAGGTTTCCCCCTCGGTTCTCGATGACGAGCCTTCACAGCACAGAAGCACCCTGTCGTCGGTGGCGGCGAAATAAGCCTTAACGTCGAATCTCGGGCAGGATGAAGCAGCGTCGCCAGAAAGACACTCCCAGTGCTCTCTCTGGCAAGACAGAGGCGATACCAGGCTCTAAGAATCCGGGATGGAGTCCAGGGACAACACGGACCTCCTGGGTTTATGTAATTTTTTGTTGGGGAGGAAACGGGGATATGGATATTGTCGGTAGGCAGTTTTATGCGACATGCATCAACGGCGCGTATCACCAAGGTGCATGGATGACGGTTACTTGGTTTTCTTGGGAAAATCACAGATTTTAAGCTATGTCTATCGCGGAGAAACACAGCTTGTGCGCCAGACGGGGGTCTGGCCTAGGCAGCAATGCGGGCCACTGCCTTGTGCCAGCGCCGTGCACGAGGGCGTTAGGCTGGCGATGAGATCTCCTCGTGTGTTCTGCATATGCCGGGATAACGGTAGCCAGCGTTGTGGTTCGGGAAAATGCAGAGGTGACGCACTGACTGGTTTCACGACTTGGTGCTATATAAGAGGGTTCGGTGGGGTGGTGAGGGGCTGTTTGGTAGCGAATGTATGTGCATGTATAAACATGCATACAATCATGTCCTGTACAAGTGCAATAGCAGAGACGAGATGGAAAGCCTCAAGCCATAATGTACAGACCGCAATATACAGTGCACACGATTAGCTCAATGTTAAGCTCCACTTCACTAATCCAGAATTTAGATAAGTCATACCAGCAGGCGTCTTCATAAGCATATGCCCCTTTTCTATCTAAAGAGGCCTGCGATGATGCCGAGTAGCTGAGACCATCCGTTCCCCCCATCCGGAGTAGTAATACAAATACCTTGAATAGCGGCATTTCCATCCCACGATTTCACTAGGTCTTCTAACCCTCTTACCAGCTAGTCAAACCCTTCTGTCGATCGAACCCCCCTCGGAGCTGTCGGTCCGGATGCACGACTTTCCCTTGCAGAACCGTATGTTTAACGATGCCCTCAATATGTTCTGGCTTGATTCTCGCCAACCATATCGCTTGCCCTTCATCCCTACGGTAGATCATCATGTTGGCGCTGTACTTGTGCCCGCCGACATGCGAGATAAAATATATGCCCACTCCCCCAGGTCTCTCGTCGTCAAGGTCACGATAGAGTCCCAGTGGCCGGAGATGTCGCTCAAGCTCGCGGCGGAGGAGAGGGGCTGACTGCCCGCAGCGGGCATCGCGGGTTTTCTGGGAGCAGAGAAGAATCAGGTATGTGTGGGCGCAAGGGCGTGAAGAGAGCTTTCCACTAGACAGAGAGGGGGCGGGAGGAGCATCAATTAAGTGATTGGGGTCGGGCGGTCCTTCGTAATGCTCCTCCGGCTCAGTTTGTGGTGATGACGGAGCTTCACTGTTTGATTGGGGACTCTCGCTACCGTGCGCGTCACCTCTCTGCTCAGCTGTGGCTGACAGCATGGATAATATAGAGGTTGTGAGAGGAGCTGTTGTGGTCGGACCGGTATCGACAAACCGGTTGATTAGCTCCGGAACGTCAGCAGGCGTTACGAGGTCCACGATCGTGAAGGACGGCAGGACGAGCACAGTTGTGGGTTGATGACCGTCTTCCCCATGATGGAACTCGGGGGGCGGTAGCATGTTCGAGGCGGAGACCATGAGTCTCTAGAGTAGTACCATCTGTCAGCCAAAATCTAGCGCCCGTAGGTGAAGGGTGGGGAAGCCTTTGCGGGAGGGTTTGAACTGGCTGTAGTCATTGGAGGAAGCAACGTACCCCATTCTTGGGCTTCACACTTGACTTCTTCAATGCCTCCATTATGCTGCCCCTTTCATCTGCCACATCCCTCACCCAATCGTTCTTTCCGGTCGCCACCAGTAGGTGCACCGACCAACCCTTCACATGGCCATACAGTTCATCGTCTTCGTTGACGCTGAATTTGGATGGGTACCGGATAGTGCAAGTGGCACAATCCCTGTCACAGTCCTCGCCATCGACAGCGGGATCGACGACTGGAAATAGCGATCTTGCATCCTTTGCAGTGGTGAGCCCATCGGCGGCGTTGAGGTTGGTGGTAGAGGACGAAGGCGTTGAGAGGAGCGACTGGCTTCGCGAAATAATCGCCCTAAAAGCGCTCGCCATTTTTTTCACTGGAGTTTGCAAAGACATAGGCGGGTTCTTATCAGATCCGCGATGCCCAGACCCCGACTCAGCAGAATGGAATTACTTCCGCACACAACGTGCAAGACAGCACGGCTACACAACAGATAGAGTGCAAGTATAGTGGAACACAGCTGACGGCAACTGTAATGCAATTATGGTGGAACACAGCCGTACAGCCGCTATAGTGCAGTTATAGTGCAACCGTCACGTCCGATTTTCTAGTGCAACAGATGTTTGTCTGATGCTGCGGGAACAACGATAATCGGTGGTCGGTGGCTGCAACGCAATGCTGGGCTGACTCGTCATCAAAGAGGCAGATGATCCTGTGAGTTTATCAAACTCATCGGGGTTCCAATCCCCGATGATGTCGTGCCTGCTGGCTGATAGGTCCAGTGGGTTTCCAGAGGGTTTCTTCCATCTACAAGGCTTCACAAGTCCGTGCACTATCCCTGTCACATTACCCAACAGCAACGCCCCATTGCTGCGATTGTTGCGTATCTCAGAGATGAGAGCAAATAATGGCTGCGCGGGCCCCGGCATCAAAGTATATTTTCCTAGCTGGAGCTCCAGACGCGACATCTCTAAGCTGGGAGACCTCAGATTTGGCTGTTGGGTTTAGTCCCCAGCTTACGAGATATCTCGCTGGCGTTGCTCTACTAAGGGAAGACCAATCCACGGTGCAGTCACAAGAAGCCGGAGATGGCTTGCCTGCTTGGCGACTTCTCCCTCTAGTACGTCAGCACCTGGAGACAGGCTTCACACCTGCCAGTCCGGCAAAGCAGGATGGCATTCGCTGGGAGGATCAAGAGATATCGTTCCACGTTCCAAAAAATGGAGAGAAAGTCTCTTTCTTCACCACCAGCGGCCTGTCACTTGATGAGGCTCAGGGCCAAGCAGGTCAGGGTCATGCGTCACTACCTCAAATTGAAGATGAGATTCTCTCTCAGTTCTACGAACACTCCCTCGCTCTCCATGAGGTTATTCCGTCCGAGAGTCCTTCAGTGCCAGAACACGCATCCATTGAAATTAACTCTGTGGGACAGTCCCTCGAGAACTCTGACACCGCGTTCGCGACCAGTAGCTTTGACAGTAGCAGCCTTGACGGCGACACAAGTTTCATCATTGCATCACCGCAACAACAGAGACCCGCCGCTCCAGTTCTCCCTCCAACCGTGAGGGCCGCACTCATCCACGACCTAGATGACATTCCCAATGCAGCCTACCTGTATTCCATCACTCCCCAAGCTATGATCGTGAACCTCATTGTTGGCATCCTCGACATTAAACCCCCGCGTCTAGTCAAGACCCGCCGCGGTACTGGAGTGGAGATGGAGATTGTTGAGATCCTCGTCGGCGATGAGACGAGATCTGGTTTCGGAATAAACTTCTGGCTATGGCCAGAACAGAGCGAGGCAGCTAAAAAGACAGGCGGTAAAAAACAGCAGAGGCACAACCAGTCCGAGAGCCTCCGCGATATCCTAAACCAGCTTCGGCCACAGGACATCATCCTCGTGCGCAATGTCGCGCTCTCCTCTTTCCGCGACCAAGTCTACGGCCAACTCTTCCGCATGGACCCCGCCCGCCTCTATCTACTCTACAGAAACCCCGTCCGCTCGCTCTCAGGTGAAGGTGATAACAAAATGGAAGAAACCCCCTGTATATACCACCCCTCAGATCTGGTTGGCAAAGAAGGCATTGCGGAAGATCCGCAGACGAGGAAGGTAAGGCGTGTGAGGGACTGGGTGTTACATTTCGTGGCTGGGCCAGCACCTGCTATGGCCCGACACACCAAGGGGAAAGATGGACTCGTGAAGGGAGGTGGTTATTTAGCTGGAGATGAATCAGCCATGATGCCTCCCGATACTCCGCTATGATGACAGAACGGGGGACATATCATCACACTGTTCCGACTCCCCTACCTACTTGGAACAATTTTATCCTCACCCATGTGGTAGACATCCACGAGAATGAGTTCACTGTTATGCATTATGTATCCAGACTTCTCGGGGCGCGTAAGGACTTTACGTCTCGCCACCCTCAAAAACAAACATAAAAGAGTAATAACTCCTAGGCCAATGCTCACACTGCATGCTTCCCCAATCCTCTTGTAAAAAAAAAAAACGCCCCCCGCAAAGAAACACCGAATGTCCAACGCCAATGCTGAATGTGAAAAACCACAAAAAGTATCCAAACACCACGTTCGTGGATCGCGGAATTAACCCAACCCTCCAAGTCACCCAAACGGTCCCCCCGAACCCCTCTGCCACTCCAACGGCGGTGGACCAACCCACAGCCCCCCTCCAGGTGTCTGAACCGTCTCCCACGTCATCGACTGATGAAGGGGGTTATTATCCGCCGTCGCATCATCTCCTGGAGAGGACAGATCCGTGCTGCTATCTCCTCGGAGCTGCTGCTCCTGCGGGTGCTGTGGGGCAGCGAGCTGGGTACCCCCTCTATTACTGTTATTATTAATGACGGAGAAGGAGGACGAGGAGGCGAAGAAGGAGGATAGGCCGAAGCCGCCGAGGGATTGAGAGGAGATGGGGCGGGGTGGGGTGGTAGAGGTGGTGGTAGAGGGGTGTTCTCTCATGGGGCGCTGGCGGGGAAGCCGTAACGAAGCTGCGCCGAGGGAGTCTTGTTCGACGCTACTCGGAACGAACGACTCGAACGACCTTCCCGAGGAGGACGAAGGCATCGTCGTCCCCGATACAAAGCTCCGCGTCCCATCTCCATCTGCCTCCTCCCGCAGCCTCCCCTCCAGCCCCGCACCAACCACCATCCCCCCCAGCACCTCCGCGAACACGCCCACCAACGCCCTAAACTCTTCCTCCGTCAACTCCACACCCGAAAACCTCGCCCTCTCATACCTAACCAGGAAGTCCTCCGCCAGGCCCGGCGGCTGGATCAGTCCAAGTCCGGTAAGGTGATGTATGTATTCGCGCAGGCCGATTTCGGCGGGCCGCTGGAGGAGGGAGAGCGCGCGGGTGGAGGGAGGGTGGGTCGTGTTGGTGGGTGTTTGGGAGGGGGAAGGAGGCGCGAGGGAGACGGCTTTGGCTTCGATCAGGTGAGGGAGCTCGAGGATTACGGTTAGGTAGTGGAGGTTTGGGAGGTCTGACGATGAGGGAGAGGAGTGCCCTGGATGGGCGATATGCCCCCAGACAGGAGGCACCGTGACCGCCGTTGCAGCTTCTTGCCGTTCGTGATCCGTTCGCTGGTGATCCCGCAACGAAACACCAAGAACGCCCCCTTCATCCCTCACAGCGCTCGCCGACCCACCACTCCCACTCCTTTCTCTCCTCTCTCCTCCCCTGTCCTCCTCCCTCTCGGATCTCAAATCCCTCGGCCTCGCATCTCTCGCTACAACCGCGCTCCTGCATAACCCCTCCTCAATCATCTTTCCAACACTACTCCCCACATCGCCCTTATCAATGGGCACCCAGGCCTTGGGGATCGCCGCCAGCACAGATCGGTTCGTGTATAGCCTGCTCGAATAGATAAGCAGGGCGAGCACAGCCGTTAGTAGGTATGTCCCCGCGATCGCGGCGAGGTTGTAGAAGTGTTGGTTGTTGAAGGCTTGGCGGATTGAGTCGGCAGGTGTGACGAGGATGAGGATGAGGAGTACAAGGGAGAGGAATGAGAAGGTCGTTGAGTAGATGATGTTGAAGAGACGAACGTGCATTGTTACCGCATTGTTGTTGTTGGCGGTATCAATGTTCGGTGATATGCCAAGTATCTCGTTGCTAGCGTAACTGAAGTGCGGAGAAAAACTACTCCACTAAATCACCGCAGCCATACAACATCGCTAGATTTTGCCCAGGGGATGCATGGAACAGCGATCCAGATCGATTTAGAAGGGAGACAACGGAATGTCCAACCCATCTTTACTACGATTCAATGCTCCGCTCAGTGACGGATTGCAGCTAAGGGGGATATATAATAAATATTTATTGGATGGTCTCGTTCTCACTTTACTCATTGCCGATGAAGAAGTTTACCATCTACACGAACTCTCCGTGAATGTATGAAGAGGACAAGAGACATGAAGCCCGCAAACAATCGTCCCAAAGCGAAAGACACAGTAAATATAGATTGTGGAGAAGTCGACGGGAACCCCATTGTCCTGATGCAAAGGTGACAACTTCTTGAGATCCGCCCCGACTCCACTGATGAACGAAGAAGAATTGCACGCCGCAACACGCCGAGAAGCAGTCATCATACATCAAATGGTCGTTATATAGGAGCGATGGACATAACATCGCCTGGACGCCAAGATGCGAGGTGCTGGAAGAATAGAGGTGAAGAAGTTTGAATGATCGCATGATTCGCCCAGAATAAACAGTAAACGTGATAGGTCCTAATTCTCTATAGTCTGACAATAAAGTTGAATTTCAGCCATCCCGAGCGAGACTGTGTTACCGTTTTGTTGTTCCCTCCAGTCGGTGATGGCCATCTGAATATCGTCATCGGAATGGATCGTGACAAAATCGCCATCTTCATCCTTATATCGAAGCCGAAGAGTGCCGCCACCGATGGACAAATTCGTAGATCTTGCAAGTTTATGGTCTATACGATTCGCCAGTGACTGGTATTTGATATTTGAGCTCACAACTAGTGTGACGTAATTATCAAGGAAGGTGACCTTCACTTTAAGCTGGACCGCAGCATTAGACGGGTCACCCACTAAAGAAGATGAAGATGCGAGGGCCGGGGAGATCTCACGGCTATCCGCCGCTTGTGTTGAGATCGGACCAATTGTTCGCAATGGAGGCGGTACACTTCTGGGCAATATCTGGGGTTCAGGCGCATATGCGCCTGGGTAGTGGTTGAGTTGCTGACCAAGTCTCTCTCGCTGGACCCCTGGTGATTGGGTTGCTGCTCTGATTGGCAACACATTCGGTGGAGCAGTGGGAGAGTTGTTCTGACTTCGGTTGACGCCAGGGCCCCCGTAAGCAATATGAGACGGGAATGGCGGGACTGGTGGGTGCGAATTTGGTAAGCCACGCCGGGCCTGGCCGGAAGAGTTATGAATGTCCGGACTGCTGGCAGAGCGGAGGCGGTTCTGCGGCATCATCGGCGGCTGCGGTAATTGGGGAGCTATAGCTGGTAGCGAGGGTCTCTGTATGGAACGAGAGTTCACCTGATATACAGGGCTGACGGATTGCCCATCCCTCGAAACAGTACGGCCCATTGCAGGTGCAGTGAACCTTGCGTGATCTTCGTGGAAACTGCCATTCGGTGTTGCTTGGCGAGGGAAGGGATACATACTAGAAGAAGAGCTTGCGCGTGAAGATGCTGGAGATTCGGCGATCGGAGAAAAGTACGAGTTCCCACCGACCATTCGGTCGCCAGGAGATGGCGCAGCATTGCCCTGCACTTGCGTATATAGTGTTAGGGGTTGCGGCGGTTGGACGTTGTTGAGCATAGGAAATCTTGGCGGTGGTACTCTATTGACCCCTTGAGGGTAGTTGGCCTGAGTCATTGGAGGCCCACTTTCGCCAGTGGCAGATCTAGATCGTAGGCTGGTGCTAGACGCATTCCTGCTCATGGAAAATTCAGACTGGGGAGTGTAAATGGTCTGATCATGCGACCCGTATAGGGTCTCATCGTCGTCGTCGTCGTCATCGTCAGCTTGTTGATAAGGGTTCTCGATCTGTCCACTCTGATTCTTGACCCACGCGAACTCAGTATCAGAGGTCTTGGATCCGCTACTCCTACTTTCGAGCGCCCTCTTCTCTGCATCTTGAAACACTTTATTCTGCTGGGTGACCATGTTGTACCATTTTTTCATAGTTTCTTCGCTCTGGTATCGGATAATGAAGTTTTCGACACCAGGGTCACCTTTCCACCATATCTGTACGGTGTACGAACCTAAAGAATATCTTAGTCTTAAGCTCGCAGACACGGCTTCTTCGTCAAAGTAGCCCTTACCCGGTTTCTGTAGACAAAGAGTATCCGTAACGTTTTGCATAAATATTCTTCCCTTCAACTGCAGCTTCGACTTCCCCTTTTTATCGGCAGTCGATTTGTTACCGCCGATAACCCTGTTCTTCTGCTTATTCTGGCTGGATTCTTTACAGCAAAGAAGAATACGTTCGAAGAGATAGATCTTATACTGGATAGTATCCCAAAATTTGATGTGCATCTCGTCAGCATATTTCTCCTCTAAGAGGCTTTTCTTAGTAACGGGGTTATAGAGAGTTGACTTTGACTCAGTCTCAAGACAAACAGTCTGATCTGAGAAAAATCCGTTCATCTCGTAGTGGAAGTTGTAAGCTTCTAGCAGCCCATGCTTATGGCGAGCTCTGCTCTTCCGGCTCGGAGTATTAGGCGTCAAGGCACAAACCCCGACACCCTCCTCACTTTCATTAGAGCTGACTTGAGAAGCATCTAGATCTCTCAACCGACCAAGTAATTCTGAAGCAGAATTTGCAGACGGTGTTGGTGGTGTCCTTAGACCTGCTGATCTTGGTGAACGCAGAAAAAGAGACTTAAAAGATCGGGGGGGCTTAAAATCACCCTCAGACCCTTCCTCTGCGGATCGCCGAAGCATGAGTGGCTCCGGCTTTCTCTTGGGAAGGTCTTTTGAGATAGTTGAATTAACGTTCAGGCCGGAACGTTGTAGCCCGGATGTGATTTCAATTGCCTCTTGAATCTCATCGAGACGGCGGGGCGCTTTGTGGTCATTTTCAAATTTAAAATCTATACCAACCTCTCGTTCCATATCAGAACTACGGCCGTCGCCTTTGACGACTGTAAATGTGCCGTATAATAAGAGCTCTCCAAACTGGTCAATCCGATGGCCTTTCCAATCCTCCACTCGAACGGCTAGGTCTTCCACAGCTTCGTTGCGCACGACTTTGTCGACTGCATCGTTTGCACGCTCCAGAACTTGCTGTGAGGCCTGAAAGCCAGCATCTAGGTCTTTTTGTTGCTCAGGGGACGCATTGCATTTATCTCTCAAGTCCTACGCCCAGTCAAAATGAGTTTCAAACATAATGAACCACAGGAAAAGAGTCACCCTACCTTCAGAAGTAACGGGTATTTCGTCAAACGTTGAACAGGCTTCAACAAGAAACCACTGAAAGTGGTCCAGTCAACTGTAATCGGATGGCCGACGGATCTCAAGTTTTCGAATTCCTGCTCTGCGGTCGCTGTACATTTATGCTGATTGGCGATATATGGCTCATAGACTCTGAATGACTCTTCGTAAGTTACAAACAGTTGGCCCCATTGTTGGGCCTCTTCCGGTAGCGAATTTGTTGTTTCCACTCTAATGAGAAACCGTCGCTGGAAATCTAGCAGCGCATTAAGGTTCATAAATATGGTAAATATAACATCTCCAGCAACAGCTCCCGTCTCCTGGACAAGTTTCTTGAATTGCTGAAGGACTTCCAGGTCCTGCACATACTTACGCTCAGTGTCCACGAGCTCGGCAACAACATGGTCTCTATAGGTCCGCTTGTGGTTTTTATCGGTAATAGTTTCCGTGTCGCTATCGTAGATTGTGGTCGTCTGAAGAAGATTTCGTTCCTTCAACATATCAAGCACCCGGCCGACAACTTTCGTCACCTACAAGAACCGAATTAAAAAAAAAGTCCCCGTAGGTACTCATGTCCAACCAGAAAGATAATACATAGAGAGTAAAGGGGTCTAAGCAAAGCTGAATTTTCAACGATCAAAATACTGGTTTGCTTACCTTTACGAAGCCAGTTGTGTCATCCCCGAAGAGGTCCGTGATGACAAAACACTCATCCGGCGGGAAATGAAGATCCTTTAGACATGCATTTACAAACAAAAATGATGCCTTCTTCGGTCTGTTGGCCGGCGTTACTTTCGATTCGTCGATTTCTAGTCGCTGCGCTGGATTCAGAGCATTATAGATAGTCATCAAAGGGTATCCTCTCCTCAAGCACCTCCACATCGAATTAACCGGATCAGTGTCATCACCAGCATGCCCATCATCATAACTATTCTCTTTCAAATGCACATCAAACCCTGGAACCTCGCTCAGCCGTTGTTGTAGACTCAAGCAAATCTGATATAGAGACTTGGAAGAGTCGGCAAGCTGATTGACGATATTATCTGAAGCTACAACACGGTTGTTGCCCGAGACGGGTGACGGATTGCCATTGAGTTGCTGCGAACTGTTTGTAGAGAGATGTGACATCCCGGTCGAACCGTGCGACCCTCCAGTATAACCCGAATGAGACCGCTGAGCTAGAGGAATTGCAGCAGTTCCGTTCAATGCACGAGTATGGACGGCGGTCGGAGCTGTATGGGTTCGAGAAAGCGAGGCATGAGGAAGCTCAACGGTCATCATGTCTGACGCGGAGTCCGTCCGCGCTTTGAAGGCGATAGCGAAGTCAAGGTCGAGGGTGGGCGGTTTCGGGAACGCTAAATAAGCCGCCTTGACCGACGCGACCGAAGTTAAACCGGGTAGCAAGATTAGAAGCTGGCCACAGTCTTGATCGTTCTTAACAAAGGAGTATTGCACGGAAGGCGCTTTGTGCGATGGAACGACAAAGGCATGCGGGAGGTAGAAGGGTGGGTAGGAGGGATGGGGGTTGGAAATAGAATAAGGAGACGTTGCGGTTCGAAGGTTGTGAGGGCCGTTTCGGTTGGCGGCTAGGTGCGAGGCATGTAGGGCTAGATTGGGAGAATGTGATGAAGCACACGCTCGACGCCGTGACAAGGACACCAAGCCAAGGAACGAATAATAGACCGACCGATGGAGAAGTGAACAAACCACAGGCCACAGATCACAGACCGGCCCTAAACGCGTCGGTTTCCCTCGTTCGTTCCTCTGCGCTTCCGCCCATCGCTGTGCTCGTTCGCGGGGGCCGGGGACGGGAGTCCGTCGCAGCCAATCAGCTCGCGCATCTTACTCTCAGGACTCCCTCGCCCAAGCTGACCGGCCCAACCCTACGAGTCCTATCTTACTCCGTATGACATTCCTACTCTATCCCCAGACAATGCACGAGTAGTTTGCCCCAACTCGAGCCCTTCTGTGACTTTAACACCGCACTCCATCCTCTTTCACCAGTCGCGCGACGCATCCGCAGCTCGAGAAGCGACCGCGCTTCCCACATTCTATAGTCCTTGTTGTTGCCTGGTTCGGGACATGCACCGTATAATCCAATCTGCACAATCGCAGCGTTCCATCTATTCGCAGGACAGATAGGCTGCCGTTTCACCAAGCACCATATCTCGATCCGCCGCCCCGTCTGGCAACGTCGACTTGGCTAAGAATTCGGACTCTTCTCCCTGCGTCACTCGATTCCTCGTCACGCTAGTTACCACCCAAAACCCTGCCAAGACCAAAACCATCTCCATACTCCCTGAACTCACAGCCAACCTCAGGCCAACATCAGTTCGGAACGGGAGAGACCCGAGAAGCGGGCTGGGACTACTCCCCCCACGATCTCTCTCTCCTCTCACAACATGTCAGATAACATTGCTCACAACGTCAATCCGGGACCTGCGCCTCCTCAACCACAGAATCAGCCGCACAACTTTATGTCATCCGATGCAACACATTCAACCCAACAATGCACCTACAAATTGGATGAGGGCTACTCTGAGGATACAAGGAGTCAGGCTGGGAGCGATGCGGCGCTCAGAACCGACGCTTCGGCCCCAAATTCTGCCGCTCAAAGAGAGCTCTTCGCAGTAAAGCTACCCCGCTGGGTCAGGGATTTACCAGATCTGGACAGGAGCGGCAAGTAGACCCAGCCCAGCCCCTCTACTCCGCACATCCATCCCACCATTCTAGTTCTAGTACACACAGGCTAACTGGGGCTTTACCTGCAGAACTCGCCTATACAATTCTTCGCTCTCTACGAACATCTGAAATTTCTACAATAGTCGAGCGTCTGACTCCTTTGCTTCACATCGATCCAGTATCCTACCTTCCCCCAGAACTTGCCTTCCATATCTTTTCGTATCTCCCACCTCAATCGCTACTCCATGCATCGATGACATCGCATGTCTGGAGAGAGCGGGTTCTTGATCCTCGATTGTGGAAGCAACTTTACCGAAATCAAGGTTGGGGTATAGAGGCACATGAGGTGGTGAAGTTTCAGGATGAGTTGAGAGGGTATTACTCAGTGAAGCCGGGAGACAGAAGATCAAAGCTGAGACGGGCGAACGCGGAAGAGGAAGATTACCTCCTAAAGCATAAGGTCCGGCAGCGGCCGGATGCGCTCTCTGGATCCGCAATTGAAGAGGCTACCAGGGAAGGGCCACATGGATGGAATCAGCAACACGATATTGTTGAAGCCGATGACAATACCACAATGATGAATGATAGCACGGCGAGCAGCAACGATAACGATGAGATGCAGGATGTAAACTATCATACATCAGCACCTCCATCGCAGTCCCCGCCTGCTGTCCCTAGCCTCTTCAATAACAACAGCAACGCTAACAATAACAACCTCAATACGCCGTTTATTAACTCCGCTTCAGTTGACGAGGATGAAATGTACCCTTCGCCACCGGCATCCAGCCGAGAAGCGGTCCCCAGGTCATCCTTTACTAGTATCATCTCCGCTGGAGGCGCAACTATTGATCCTTTACAAATTAAGCCTTCTCTAATCACCCCCTTGGCATTCGGAATGCCAAGAATGAATTGGCACCACCTTTACAAACAACGTAAGAAACTAGAGGATAATTGGGATAAGGGCCGATATATTAATTTTCAACTCCCCCATCCGGATCACAACGAAGAGGCGCACAGTGAGTGCATATATACGATCCAATACTCCAGGAATTATCTAGTCAGCGGAAGTAGGGATAAGACACTTCGCATCTGGGACCTGAAAACCCGAAGACTGGTCAGAAAACCCTTAGAAGGGCACACGGCATCGGTATTGTGCCTCCAGTTTGACGAAAGCAAAGAAGAGGATGTTGTCATTTCCGGAAGCAGCGATACTAGCGTGATTATTTGGAGATTCTCCACCGGGGAGATCATCAAGAAAATGGAGAAAGCTCATAAGGAATCGGTCTTGAATCTTCGTTTTGACAAGAGGTTTTTAGTCACTTGTTCAAAGGACAGGACCATCAAGGTTTGGCACCGAAAGGAGCTGGAACCTGGAGACGCCGATTATCCGAGCGAATTGAGGACTCCTAATATTTATAACCTTCCTATGGCAAGATATCCGGCTCTCACAGCGCAACCCCGACCGTCCAATAGGCAGTTTCCCCTACCCCCATACTCTCAACTAAAGATCCTTTCCGGTCATAGTGCAGCCGTCAACGCTATACAACTTTACGGGGATGAAATTGTCTCGGCCTCTGGTGATAGGACCATTAAAGTTTGGAGTCTCGCAAATGGGAATTGCATCCAAACGGTGCAAGGTCATACAAAAGGCATTGCGTGCATTCAGTTTGATGGCCGAAGAATCGTTAGCGGGAGTAGCGATAACACCGTCAGGATCTTCGACAAGGTAACCGGGGCTGAGGTCGCATGTCTCTCTGGTCACGCAAACCTGGTGCGTACCGTACAAGCCGGGTTCGGAGACTTCCCAGGGAGTGGAGAGGAAGACGAGGAGGAAGCGAGAGAAACCGACAAGCGTTTCTTCCGGGCGAGATTGATGGAGGATGAAGAAGGAGCTTTCTTGCAAACCCATAGGATCGGACGTCAACCCCGGAATGCTGGATCTAAGAACCCGCGGGACATCATGGCTTTTGGGGCCAAACTTCCACCGGGCGGTGGTGGAAGTCGATTTGGCAGAATCGTCTCCGGCTCTTATGACGAGACGATCATCATTTGGAAGCGAGATGACGAAGGTAAATGGATTCCCAGCCATCGACTACGTCAAGACACAGCCCTCCGAGCCGCCGAAGGCGCCACACAACAATCCTCGCGTCAGCAGATTAGCACTCACCACATTCACACGCACCATCAAGCTCCCACAAATAACCATGCAGTCGCAATACCAGCGAACGCCCAGAACGCATACGCGTATCCGCCGCAGGGTCATCAACAAAACGTATTGCAACACGCACAGCAGAACCAACAACAGCATCCCAATCCCCCAATGGCGCAGCAGCCGCAGTTACCACCACACCTACAGCTTCCTCCCCATAATCCTCACTATAACATACCCCATCCTCAGGCACAAACGCAAGCACAGGCCCAGGCTCTAGCTCAGGCTCAAGCTCTAGCCCAAGCACAGGCTCAGGCCCAGGCTCAAGCTCAAGCTCAGGCTCAGGTTCAGGCTCAAGCTCAGGCTCAGGCTCAAGCTCAGGCTCAGGCTCAGGCTCAAGCTCAGGCTCAGGCTCAGGCCCAGGCCCAGGCCCAGGCTCAGGCTCAGGCTCAGGCTCAGGCTCAGGCTCAAGCTCAGGCCCAGGCTCAAGCTCAGGCTCAAGCTCAGGCTCAGGCTCAGTCCCAGGCTCAAGCTCAAGCCCAGGCCCAGGCACAAGTGCAGGCACAAGCACAGGCGCAAGCGCAGGCACAGGCGCAGGCGCAGGCACAGGCGCAGGCACAAGCACAGGCTCAAGCTCAAGCCCAGCACCAGGTACACCAGCCGCCCATCATCAGCAACCCTATTGGAATACACGGTGGGAACGGACGCGTCTTCAAGCTGCAGTTTGACGCCAGGATGATCATCTGTTGCTCGCAAGACCCGAGGATTGTTGGATGGGATTTTGCGAATGGGGATGAGAGGATTATCGAGGCATCTAGGTTCTTCCAGGGATGTTAAGAGAAGTAGCTCAAGATTTAACATTATCCTAAGCAGTCTGCGCTCAAGTATTTCTTTTTTTATGACCTCCACGATTAATTTTTCTACAACCACCACCACTACACAACCTTGATGTTTATCGCGCCACTCGGTTCCTTCCCCTGCATCCTATTTTGTTCATTTGCATTGTTCCGAATGATCGCTGGAGACGGTGTTCCGGACGGGATTGAAGGCTGCATAAAAACCACTAAGCAATCTGTAATGGGACGAGGCTCGAAAAGAAGTGGGCAGACTATCCTGCAGTGATGCTGGTATCTTTTACCCTCTTATCTTCACTTTGTCACATTCTCTGTTTATTTTTTTCCAAGTGGTTTATTTTCCCCCTCTTCAGTCGAGACCATCATCATTCATCAACGGCGGGGATTAAGGATAGGGGTGTTTATCGAGTTTCTAGAAACTAAAAAAAATTCTTTATTTTATCTGCCGCGCGCAGTGACAGGCCGAGTTAAAACGTGTACGTACATTCACTCCTCACCCCGAACAATATAAGCAAAACAACAACAACAAAATGAACGATAGGTTTGGGGTGTCACCGTTTCACCACCTTATCCCACACCATCATCGCCGTCATCACCCCACTCTATTTCCCCGATCCCCCCCCCCCC
>JAGHQL010000182.1:0-54024 GCA_020080175.1 Glutinoglossum americanum
GGCGAGGTGGTGTGTTGAGTGAGCGAGTGGCTTTTTCGCGAGGAAGGGGGGTGGGGGGGAGGGGGAGGAAGTTCGCTCTAGTAAGGGGGAGGGCTCATACGCTTTTTGTGGCTTTTCCAAAGAACTAGACCTTGCGGAGCAGGAGAGACAATTCTCGTACATGCATGCGATAGATTCATTTCATCTTCAGACTACCTACATCTAGGATTTCTCACCCCTCTTGCCTCCATCCCCTCCGGTAAAGCAACAATGTGGAAAGGTAAAACGAGAAAAAAAAATGGTACTCACTTCGAAGCCCCTTCCCTACCCTTCCCCTCCATTCCGAGCCCTCACGGGCCATGTAGTCGCTTCTTTTACGAATCGAGTGAAACGGGAGAAAGCACCACAACCCGCATCCACCTCTTTTAGTCACCGCCATCACTGAAATTTTGCAGGCGGGATATCGAGCTGAGCCACGGTAGGGGCGCGGCTGGATATGAAGACCAAACAGAGATGAAAGAAATAAGTGGGCGAATAATGTAAATGCTCTTTCCGCTAGCTTAGAGAGAAAATAAATCCACTCTACCATGCACCGTCATCGTCCTTCGGTCCGCGTATAGATGATTGACGTTGCCGAAGCTATGGGGGAGCGTGGTGTTAGTGACGACACAAAAGAGGAGAGAAAAGTGTGGGTAGGTTACAGCCTCGGCAAGTCCACCGGCAAGTGAGACATTTCCTGTTCGCCCCGTTGCACTGCCTCCGGAGCTCGTGCTGAAGTGCGAAGCGCCACTATCTCGGAGGGAGTCCGGCTGGATAGGTTTCTTCCCAATCGGGCGTTTAGCAGGCGGTGGCGGAGGTGTGGGTTTAGCCTTTATGCCGTTAGTTGCTGGTGGAGCAGGCATAGACCGCGCGATGACAGGAGGGAGTGGGGGAAAGTACCGGCCTCTGGACCTCTTCCAAGTATGCAGAAGGGGTCCATCCCTGCGATCCGGAGTCAATCTTCTTAGCAAGCCACCATCCTAAAACCTTCGTTAGTCTGTGTAGTAGATGCTGCAAGGCAAGGGGGACGAACCGTTACCCTCTTTCCGAATGACCAAGATGACTTCGTTCTGCTTGATGGATAGCTCGCCATCGCTCTGTCCTGTAAAGTCGTACATAGCGCGGTATGTAGGGTCATTCGATGGTGCTGGTGGGGGCGGGGGCGGGGGCGGGGGTGGAGCCCTGATGGAGCTAGATGATTGTGTCCGTGAGTGAGCTGTACTATTGATTGCTGCCGTTACGGCTTGGTGTTGGGGGATAGCTGTAGGTTGTATCCTAGACTGCTGAGATGTAGGCTGGGGGATAGGCCTGGATTCAGCAGCAGCTGCCCGAGTAGTCTGGGGTTGGACACGTTTGCGCGCAGCTTGTGACAGCTTAGACGACCCTCCTGGTGGACCCCCAGGTCGTATAAGTTTACCCTGGGTGATAGGCTTGCCCGGAACCACCCTTCCTTTCGGGGTTGGCTTTGAAACTGACCGGGGGTTCTCTCCAGGGCCGGTATGGATGGTACCACTCTTATAGATGTCATCTCGGGGAATTGCCGGGTCTTTAATAACCTTGACCACGGTAGGCTTGCCAGGCTTCTTATTGAACTCGATCCTATCATGCGTTAGCTCAGGGATGTTGAAAGGATTATTTTCACTCACGAGTCGGCTATCTTGAGATTCAAGCCGCCGGGTATCGCATTCTTGAGGTGGGTGAATAGCTCGGTTTTGAATACACAATTGATGAGCGGATCGGCTTCTTGTTGCGAGCCTATCCCGAGAGACAACCAGTCGTCTTTCAACGTTGATGTACCTACAAATCGGATGGCACCAAGAGGCACGCTTCGCTCTGCTTGGATTATGAACTCCCGGTTCACCACGCTCTGAGCAACAATGTGGAAATACTTGCTTGTCTGCCCATAGCATTAACGATGGCTGGTCTTGTGGGATGGCAGGCCAGGGACATACCAATACGAGTATCCGAGGACTCGGCTTGCTAGATCTTCCCAACTTCGACACGAGCAGGTCTCCTTTGCAAGAGAAGAATATCTTTTCGTGACTGCCGAGCCTAACCGCTTCTTGGATCATTTCGCCTGTTGGGCCGCTGCCTGCAACAGCCAAATAGTCACCGAGGAATCTCCTAGATCCCAGTAGACTGAATCGTCTTCTCTCTTTCCGCCCATCGAGTACCCTGTGGCCCTGGTCTCGCAAGTGTAAAAACTCCCGACCGCCTTGCAGCTTTCTCCAACACCTCTGAATCCGGGTGGCACACTCAATCCGGTATCTCAGGTAGTTTCTCCAAGCTCGCTGGATACGAATGGTCATGTTCTCCCAGTAGCGGTCTCGCATGCGCTGTAGTGCGAAGAGGGTCTCTGGTGTCTTTATGAATACCTTGGTTACCCCCATCTGGAATTCACCTGCTAGGATGCCGGCATCCTTCAAGATTTGCTTTGAGCCGGATAAGGCATCTCCGGTCCATGTACACTCGCCCGCGTAAGACATCGCTGGCGATAACAGGAAGTACCGCTCCACGAACTGCTCGAAGGTTTGACGGTGTGCAAACCCCGCTCGACGAATTCGAACGTTCTCCTGTAGACCTAGGTACTTGATCTGGTGCAGAACGTTCGCCGACTCGTATTTTTTTTTCCTTTTGGTCTCATTAGGCTTTATCGTTCTGATATATGATGGTGAGGACTTCATGAGCGTAGCGACAAGTTCGTTGGCAGATTGCTTGATCTTGTCGCTTGCCGTGGATGGGCGTTTCTTCGAATCTTGGTCTACCTGGTGCGGAAATAACATATGGAGAAACTCGTTTTTGCTCTGCCCGACCAGGTTGAGTAGATCCTTTAGAAGTTGATCTTTGTTCTTGTCCGTCATCCCCTCAATTACATAGCTCACGTCACCGGCGTAGTGTTTAATGACGAAATTTTTTTGCCGGAGTTGGAAGAGCGGGTTTGACGATAATATATTTAGCCTTTGGACAAACGTCTGGTCGGCGGCTTTAGGGTCTGCATGAGCTGTGGCGCACGCATCGTTCAAGGCCGCAAAGACGCCGGGCGGTCTCTTCTCCTCGATCAGATCACACACAACCTTATTATCAAAGTAATTGATTGGTGTCCACTTGATCTGCTCTCGAGCATAGTCCTCCTGTTCTGTCCTCAGTGTCAGCTGGATGAATATCTGTTGCAACTTCTCGTTGACGTAGTTGATGCAAATTTGCTCGAAGCTATTATTGTCAAAGATCTCAAAGCCGTAAATGTCTAGAATGCCGATGGTATTGGCAGCGGCACCCCTAGCTCGCAAAGAGACATTCACTCTCTGGACAATCCAGTCGAATAAATTGAAGTATATAGCCTTCGCTAGAGCATCTCGAACGGCAGTGGCTTGAACCTCGTTCAGGGGAACGTTGTAAAGGGATCCTCTTCGCCCTCCTCGGCTAGTCTCCATTCTCCGAAAGGTCAGAGCCTTGTCGGCGTGCACTGGATCTACACCTAGTAGCATGGACACTTGTTTGGTGACGGACGCGTCTGTGATGACAGCCTCATCCTCATCCTGGTGAAATGAGATATTTCCAATCCAAAGGATGGCAGCCAGCATCTTGAAAATGTTGCCCTGCTCGGCTTGCGAAAGGCCAATGGTTTCCATTGCCTTCAAGGTTTCTTTAAAGTCTGCAGAGTCGTCCATACCTTCAACATCGAAGCACTTGGAACGGCTCGTGTACGTATACGACTGGGGGGGTCGTACGTTGAAATTATCTGAAACCAGCGTTAACAATCTCCTCGGTAAGATATCGCAGGAGGATTTACCCCTGTAGTATTTAGAAGCAGCCTTGGTGAACTGGTAAAAGATATGAAAATTTCTTTCGTCTGTGATTTGGCCAACAACTCGGCTCTTCTCTAACAAGTAATTTGTCACATTTGCCCCAACAGGTTCCCCATCTGAGTTGAACTTGAGCTCTAGATACTTCCCAAATCGCGATGAGTTGTTATTTCGTAGTGTCTTCGCATTCCCAAAGGATTCAAGCAATGGGTTAGTAGCCAAAACCATGTCCTTAATCTCCTGAACCGACGCGCTGATCTTGGTATCACTAGGGGTGTGTGCGATGTACTGCATAATCCGTTTGGCAGCCTCTGTCTTCCCGGCTCCTGACTCTCCAGAGATAATGACGCATTGGTTCTCATTGTAGGCTTTCATGTCGTGGTAGGCAGTCTCCGCAATTGCGAAGACATGTGGAGGCACCTGTCCATAAATCAGTGTACCTCGCCCAACGTGCATGGCAAAACCGATGGATAGCTACCTCTAGCCGATTCTTCCCTTTATATTTTTCGAGTGTTTCCTCTCCGTAGATCCCCACTAAGCGTCGTCAGTAATAGAGGTATGGGAGTGTGGGGCTTTGAGCTTAGAAACTCACGATCTTCGAAGGGGTTAACGGAGACTAGTACATGGCCAATGTATGTCTTTGAGCATAAGTTAGTAAAACGCCCTCCCCTTTGCTGCGTTCCCTAGTGGGGCTATGAATTAAAATAGAGATGGACGGCGTACGTAGATCAGGCCTGCAAGGAACCGCTTCTCCAGGTTGTCATTGATTGCCTCATTAGAGATCTTGCTGATGAGTGTGAGATCCGAAACCCCGACCTCCTTCTGCTTGGTGGTCTCGAACACAGCTTTCTTCACTTGCAACTTGCCCCCACCATCTCGAGACGATTCCTTATCGCTGGGCCCTTTCTTACGATGGGCGCGTTTTGTCACCGCCTATATGGAAAGCATATCAATTAACTACTATGCTTTCTGTATTCAGAGGGAAGGCTTGAGACACTAGTTTGTAGATCACATACCATAGTTGCCGCTCTGATACTCCCTCAATACGCAGCCTATCTAGACCCCTGGACCTAGTAACTATCGCCCAAGCTAGATCTGCAGTCCTTGGTGAGGTTTTCTGCACAGTGAAGATGGATTATTAGGGATGGTGAGAGCAGCTATAGCTCAGGCCGCGGGTAGGTTGTTGGCACATCACCGCGATGTTGGATTCCAGATTTAAGTTGTCGATCGCTAAGTTGCTGGAGCCACACTTGAACGTCTGCGCACGACCTACGGTTTCTCAAACAGCAAGTTTGATGCTTACGGCTACTATGCACATAGGAAGATCCTGCCAAATAATAGAAATCTGGGTGTCTTGCTAATTTAACATGATGACTGGAACGCAAATATACAACGTTAATGAAAATTTCGGAGATTCTGATGGCCAAGCCGTGCGGACGGTGCTCCAATACTCAATAATTTGGCCATTATATCCGGGACAAGAGAGAAATTTGGCTACAGGTGTCTGGCGAAAGGAGAATCTGTAGAGGCCACCGATCAAGAGAAAAACGAGCATGTGAGACGAGTGAACTTATATTGTGTAGTGTAGCAGAATACACGAAATGACCAGACTAAATAGACCTGGTGCTAATGCTAGATAAACACCGAAGCGTTAACGCCTATGGTATTATTAATACTGGAGAGATCTCCGGCTTGCTTCTAGCAAAATTAGATTTCCAGGTCATCTCTCGTCGATATTTTCAGATCGATATCCACGATTCCACCCATCTTATCCTGGTATATCCCGTAGATAGATTCCCTCAAAGCAGCTTCAACATCGGGTACTTCCTCCGTATCAGGAGGGAATGCATATACTACCTTCCCAAATACTACATATGCATCTGAGAAAGCGACGGCCTTCTCTATCCGCTCTACTGATGTACTAGTAGTTCTGATTATGGTGCTCAAGCTATGCACTCGGTATGCGATAGGGACCGTCTCTAGCGGTAACATCATAGTCCTCGCTCTTCGGGGCTGAGGCATGGCTGTGCCGTTCGGGTTAGATTGCGCAAGGCAGGTCAGGTACCCGCGGGGATCCCCGCTTTCGAAGTGCGACGGAGTACCCGCAAGAACCGCCTTCGCAGCCTGATATCGGTTGTTGTAGGGCGAAGGCGTTAGGGAAGTAGTGTCGTTGCTATTGGGTCCTCCTCCACCGGCTTCTGCTTCATGCATGGCCTGCTTTTGTCTTGTAGCTTGGAGCTTCCGGCGCCTGCAATCCAAAAGTTTACCTATTTCTGGATGAACGGGAGCAACCCTACCAGGGCTCGGTTCCTCAATAAGGTCGTCACTATTGGTACCAAAGGCAAGCGATACACTCGGTTCGATGGAATCACTGACCGCTTGAGGTCTGAGCTGTTTACCACCCCGCGATGGACCGAATTGGGTCCAATTATGGCTGTCATTTGGGGTTAGAGATACACAAGGTGTATTTAAAACCCCTTGTTTCCTCTGTTTTGATATCCCTGGAATCGCCGGTGGTGTCTGGCGGAACCCGTTAGTAGGTGGGCCGATCGGCGCCGGCGTACGGGTTAGGTCAAACCCTTTGGGTTGGCAATAGGGATGTGGTTGAGCTTGGATACTGGTAGTTTCTTCACTACCAGTAGTGCCCGCAGCCACCGCTGTCCCCGAAGGGTCTTCCGGTATGGAGGGACCTAATTGTGTGCGAGACCTCTGGTCCTGTGTATCTATCCCCGTGGCTCCTGATAGCCCGCCCCCTTCGTTTAAGGCGGCAAAGTTGCTGTTTTGCTCACTTCTCTCATGCTCCAGTCTCGAAGAGGAAGACAGCGAGCTAAGCGTAGGTGTTCCCTTACTCAAGCTCCCCCGTACCCCGGGCTGGCAAAAGTCGGGAGCTCGTGCTGGGGTTCGGGTTTGAGTATTCGGCTTACTCTGCTTGTCCGAAAAGCCAACAGGAGGACCTCTATGTACCGTGTGGGCTGGAGAATTCATCTTGGCGATAGTCCATGGATTGGAAGCGACGGCGCTTGAGTTTTCTTCCATATCCTGGGCCTGGGCTTCTGCGAGCACGGCCTCATCATGAATATTTTGCCCGGGTGGTATATCTTCGTCATCACTATCAGCATCCCTATACATGTTGAATTTCCATGGACTTTGTATTTTCGACGAAAAGCTCGAACAATCATCTCTAGAGGAGCTGCCGGGCCCAGTACCTGGACGGTCGGTAGCATTTATGCTGGCATTGTTCATGTGGGGAGTGCCTAATGGGGGAAATAAGTTATTCGCAGTAATGATAGTTCGCCTAACACTGGCTTCTTTGTTGTGAATGTTCTGGACTATTGCGTCTCTGTTTTGTTCGATTTGATAGCTTTTCCTCGCTGGTAGAATCTCAAATCCATTTCTTTGTCTGTCTTTCGACTTTAAGCTTCGAGAGTCCAATGCCCGTTGTGTTAAATCTCCGTAGACACTCTGGAGAAAATCCTCAACAACAGACAAGACGGCTCCAGGATCCCCAAACAATACATCATCTTTGGCTGGCTCAATGTTCACGTCATAGCTGCCGGGTGGACAGACGATATTCATGCATATAAACGGATCGACAAGCTTGTCGACGGCACCCTCCGGGTTCGCGGATCGGAGATAGTTTCTGTATTGGAAGGAAATTTGTTTAAGTGTACCACGAGCACATGAGACTGGACGTGAATCAATTGAGACGAACTGTCCTTTACCACTAATCTTCGAAAGATCTTATCGCATCCGCAATTAGCATCAGATGCGAATTGGGGATACATTTGTTCTCTTACCAGCGCCCGGTTTGGGAGCGAATGCCTCAATCGAGTAGGCACTGCGGCGTACGCCTCCTCCGTCATCCCGGGTTGGTGGTAGTGGATAACTAAGCCATATGCATTGCCCTGCAGCCTCTTTCCCAATAACTAGGCTAAGGTCTAACTGTGGCGTGGTCTTCCTTGGAACATACGACCAATTCCCTTTGCCACTCTTGAGAATTTTCAACGAGAAGCGGATGTCTGCTCGCGCCAAGGCGTATGCTTGCATCAACCGCCTAATCTTCGTCAAGGTCTTCCCTGAGTTCTTGAGAGCGTTCTCGCGGCGGACGGGGGAGGCTCTCAGGAAATCTAAAATGCGGACCGTAGTCCCAATAGGATGGCTAGCTCGCTCCCTGGTCTCGATACTCCCATTCCTATCGATCCAACATGCCTCTGCAACACATTCACCTTCCACCCTGGTTGTAATGACCATTTTCTCGGCCATTTGGCGCGCGGCTGACAGTGCCTCGCCCCTAAAGCCCAAACTCTGTCCTCCGAGGTTCTTCAGCTCCTGCAAATCCCTGATCTTGCTTGTGGAATATCGCACAGCCATGGCGTCTCTGCCTTCGGGCTCAATTCCATGTCCATTATCCTTGACTTGTACTACGTCAAGTGAGTTGGCTGATATTTCGACAGCAATGGAGGTCGCATCGGCATCGAGGGCATTGTCCATGAGCTCTTTCACTAGAGAGGAGGACTCTGTGAGGGTTTGACAGGATCTTATTGCTCGAATAGCAGACTCAGAGAGCCGTTGAATTGCCATCGTCACGCTCCGAGGGATGCTAAACCTTCGACTAGAGGCACGAAATGTGAGAAACCGCGTGGTCACGTGCAAGCCAAAATATGTGCGAGGGTTCAGGAGGTTCCAGATAACTATTTCAGGATCCAACCAAGAGCTACTTTAGTATCTATCTACGTGCCACACCTTTCGCAAAGTGCAAGGTAAGTAGCTCTTAAGTATATTGGAACGTTATTCTCTTAAAAAACAAAGAGTAGCCAGCAGTTGCGACCAGAGAAAGCAAGTCCGGGAGAGTAGGGTTGGGAAGGGTCCATTGTATGTACATAGTGGAGGTGAACAGCTAAACAACCAGCTTCAATTTGCCCCTCCCGAGAGTCCCTGGAAAGGCGATAAGCCACTAGCCTACCCTTATAATTACCATTCGTTCCACACGTATATAAAAATGTCATTAATCGAAAAAAAATTGTGGATGGGATTCCAGTCTAGAGTGTTTAAATGGCATCTGCCATCACGTCATCTTCACCGGCTTGCTTCCTATGCGCCACGGTCAGCATGCCATCGTTGACCCATCTCCTAAACTCCTCGTTCTTCCTCTCCACCTCATCCTTGCTCATGCCTTTCATCCAAAGGTTGTTCATGACGAACTTTTCTTCGAACGTTCGATTGCGTTTCTCCTTTACTCGCTGAGCATCTGCCTCAGTAACATTAGCAAGAGCCTGCTGCTGCGCAGAACGACACCAAAAGTCCATGGTTCCAGCCACGAAAAACGCTTTATAACAACCGACTGCAATCCTCATTTCAAGTTTGTCAAAGCCAATGTCATACTCGCCGAGCGCTTGATCTATCAGGCGATGCAAGAAAGAATTCCTAACGCGACCCCAGACTATTCCTTCTGTAGGTTCAGCTCTGTGGTATGAGGCAACATAGTACGACCATTTTGTCTGGGCATCCAGATCGACGTCGTTATAAGTCGCATCGTTCGGATCTAGAATCTGTATCGTCGCAACCTTGGATTCGATGTTCTGCAAGGCTTAGCAAGACTGCATTGCTGCGTCCCGGAAACTCATGACTTACGAAGGTAATGCGGTAGAGGGGGTCATCTTTGACAAACTTCTCGATAGTCCTGCGATATGTGATTTCTTCGGAATGTGTTGTCGATTCCTTTTCTCGATTCTTTAGAAACTGGATGATTATATCATGGCTCTTATCCTTAGAGTCGCTCAAAACTATCGTGTGGGCCTGCTTCACGATGCTACCGAGAAGCTTGTCGATGCTGTAGAGTTCCCAACCTCTAGCGATGTAGAAATGTCGTAGGGCATCCTCGAAGAGGGCGGGATCTAGTTTTCCCTCGACAACCTGTTCGCACATCTCAAGAACTTGGTTATAGTAGTTTGCCGTGGGACTGCTATCAGAGAAGAAATCATCGGGGCCTTTGTCCATCATCTTGAGGTCAATAGCGGGTTTTGGCATCTTGCGGCGGCGAATATCTTCAGCAACCTCGCTCTCATGCTGCTTGCAGTGGGAGAGGCGCTCGTAGAGGATCTGGAAGAGCCTAAAAAAGCCGTAGATAGTGTTGTTGCAATATAGGTGGAATTGGCTGCGCGAATACGGCTGATTCTTCTGAAGGTCAACAACAACGTTGCCTCGTCTCCCATCGACGGCTGATGGGTGCGATATCCATGCTTGGCTCGCATAGTCGTCCTCCTTTGGAGAAATACAGCCAACGGAGCCTTCAGCGCCACCGTTGACGTCCTCATCCATAGCTGAGCCGACGTCAAGCATAGACTCTTCACTCCCGGAGGCTGCGCTGCCCTCCTTGTCCTTGCGGGATGGTTTTCCATTGCGACCACGCTCGAGAACCCCACGAAGGAGATCTGTCTTCTTCCCATTTCCACCTCGGCGGCTTCTGGTAGATGGAGGATCCCAGGTTGTAGGTGTCTCCTCGACATCTTCATCCGGACTGCGACGAGAGATAGCACCTATGCACTGGTCGAGGTCCTTTCGTGGAAATCCGAAAAACGCAGGAATGAAATCCCTGAGAAATTCTTCGATCTTCTGGCAGTCTCCTGCGTTGTAGGTCGCTGTATGCTCAACAAACAGGAGTACCAGACGGGTAGCATCAATGATGACGCCATTATCCTTAAAGTCGTAGTCAAATTGATAATTTGGAGTGGAAGACGCGTAAATCTGGCGCTGGCGAAGATATTCTTGGTGCTTAGTCTGTATCTCAGTCGTAAATGTCTTGAGCTGGAAATTCCTCTTATCCGCTGTCTTTGCATTGATTCCCATATGGTCTAAGCTCTTCCAGAATGCCTTGTGTGTTTGCTCACGCCAGAGTTTCTCCCACTCGCGCTGCGAAAGAACACTTAGCCCTAGTTCCACCCTGGCAGATTGGAAGACAATGCATAATGTACTTACCTGGGCAGCTCTCCATTCTTCATTCTTTTGTTTCAGCCTCATCAGCAGTTGGGGCACGACTGCACATGGTCTTGCATGAAGGTCGTCGATGACGCGCTGGCCGCGCTCCCTATCATAAATCTTCTTGATTACGCGCTGGTAGATCGCTTGGCTCTGACCGTGGAGACCAGGCGGAAGGGTGAACGTTGACCGCTCTTCTGGAGACATGCCAGCAATTTTCTGTGCAATGGGCTCAAGAAGCTGTATGGTCCTGAGGTTCGCCTCGATGTTGTGGTCGTAGTCATGGCGTTCCTCCTCGATCTTGTGAAGCGCCTCTTCGTATACGTTCTTCCGATGCGCTACGAATCCAGAGTCTTCGGAAGCCCAGGTCGGATGAGATGCCCACTCGTCATTGAGGACTTCATAGCACATCTCATCCCGGCCGCTACATTGCTTTAGACGTTCCTTTCGTTTGACATAAACGTTAGTACTTTCCCTCCCTGCCATTCCTTCATAATGAAAACATAGGCCTAGGGATTGAGAGAAGGGAAAAACAAGATAGGACGGTAGCAGCCCGCGCGCATTAACTAGCTAATGGAGAAGGAGGCGGGGAAAGCGAAAATAAACGGGCTAGGTCGTACTCACCCTCTTTGGCAGGAGCCGATAGCTTGGACCTAGTCCACGACAATTGCTGAGAATAACCTTTCCGTTGCTGGCCTTTGGCTTATTCTGTATAATCTCATCTCTTCCGTCATAGCCAACCCACCGCTTGAACCAATTATATAAATCGGCATTGCCGCTGATGAAGCTGGATGCCTTATTTACGAGTATATTCTTGTCGATCAAATCTTGAGAGAAGAGGTTGCACAGCTTAAGAAATTCGTTCATTGTTTGCTTGTTGCCGATAAACTTCTTGACACGATCAAAGAACGCAATCTCCTCAACAGGTGGGTTCCCGTTGCTAGTTGGAGGTAGAGGCTCGGGAAGGGCTGGAGTAAGAGTCGGCGATACGGCAGATACATCTGGTTGTGGGGGCTTGTTGTGGTGGAGCTTAGGACGCTATAGTAGGACAAAGGAGGTCAGCATCCGCACACCAAAAGTAGGCCCCATATAAAGAGATTCAGTTCGGGAAGCATGCGGCGAGACTAGAAATAGGAACAAATCAAACGCCGAGATCCTTCGGATGTCGGTGAAAACAACCTGATGCGCCCAAGCTACAAGAGGCTAACGACAAACATGCTACACTACCGAGAAATTGCCACAAGGCAGTGGAAAGAATTATCGGGTTAGATCATATGCACAGGACCGGCAATGCCACAGCAATAAATGCCTTAAAATTACCAAGAACTCACCTTTGCAGTGTTATTCCCTGGGTTTGATATTACCCTCGACCCGCCCACTTGAGGGCCACCCATATCCGCGGTTGACGTCATTGACTGAGTTGATGATGTCACTGTAGTCTGCGCGCCCGCTCGTCTCTTTTTGTTCTCTTTTCCAACGCTTGGTGGTGGCGCAAAGTTCCCGACTGGCGGTAGGCGAGGCGGTATACCAGCTCCTCCCTGCGACTGCTGGATACCCTGTGGTGGTTGGGCTCCGGCTAAGTATCCCGCATCACCTCGAACATTACTTAGAATGGCAGCGTCTTCGGCTGCCTGTTTTGCTGCTGCCTGTGCCTTGGCCTGAGCAGCAGACTCCGGAAGGAATTGCTTAAAGTCCTCAAGGAGGTCTGGGGCTGAATTAAAAAGTTGGGTAACCTGAGCATAAACATCTTGAATCGGCTTGGATTCTCGTTGATACGTTTGCAGGATCTCAAGGAACTGCTTATAGATTTCAGGCTGAGCGGCAAAGCGGTTCTAATTGACCCCATGCATGTTAGCAATAGCTGGATGGGCGCGAACCCAAACCTTGCCGTTAAGGAAATAAGTGCATACCTTGATTTTATTCACGTAGCTTATAGCATGGTTAAACTCAACAGGGCCCCTCTTCTCCATACCTCCCTGTACAGCTTGCTGCGGCCCCGGGCCTGGCACTACACCATTGACTGCTACTGCCTGTGGGTTCATCGCTGAGCCTTGGCCGACTTGGGGCGTGCTCTGCATCATCACCTGTCTCACGACTTGTGGTCCGTTAGCTGCGACACTAACTGCGTTCTGTAACTGTGAGACACCTCTCTGCTCTTGCTGGTGTTGGTGCTGCGCAACAGCGACCGCGTTCGCTGCAACGTTCTGTTGCTCTCTCTGTACCTGGCCATCAAGAATTTGGCCTTGAGAGGATTGATGACTGAACATTTGTGGGGCAACAGTTGGACCACGAGGGCTAAACAAGCCGTCCGAGGCACCGTGTTGCGACTGCTGCTGCCAATTGCCATTAGAGTTCCTAGAAATCTGGTCATAGAAAGAGCCCTGCCTTGCCATTGTAGGCCCCACGCTATTCGCGGCAGGTGTTGTAACGTTTGGCGGATCGGACGGAGGACGAATACCCGAAGACATTGACTGGACAGTGGTACCCATGGGGGTCGTCACTCTGATAGCATTGGGGTCATCACCTGTGCCACACTCAATTCTATAACCGGGAGGCAGGAAGGTATTGAAGCCTTGAATCAGATTAGGATGGCCGGCGAAAAGATTTGAAACCCGATCGATGACGCCAGGTGTGTCGATGCTGATATTTCTTTGATTAGTATAGTACGCAGCCAAGGCCCAGAATAAGGGGAGACTTACGCCTGGCTCTTGAAGTCTTTCATGATCTCCAGAAAGAGATTGTAGACGTCCGGTTGGTCAACAAATTGTACTTTGACTTGATCTAGGTAGCTCAACGCATCCTAAGGAATCTATTTAGCACGACCGCGCTATCATCAAGTCAAGGGCCATAGGAGCGGTTGGGAGCGATAATGAATTAGGCGGAACTGTGGGCAGAGTCCTAGCGGCTTGCGCGTATGGGGACGCAGAACTAAAGGTATGTATATGAAGGTGGAGGATCGGGAAACAGCTTACATTCAGAATGGGCTGTTGGCCTTGGCCTTGCGGCAAGCCTGCAACTCCGCCAGGCATCTGGTGAGTATTAGGTGCTGATGCACCTCCAAACCCCATGGCTTGGTGCTGTTGTGGAATCGGTGCACCTGCCAGTCCCTGTACAGCCAGTTGCCCCAATGGTAAAGGCCCTCCAAACATGGTTCCCGGTCCGTTGGGGACACCTAGCGGACCAGGTGGTGCGCTAACACCAGTTGAAGGTCCGATATTGGAAAGAAGGCCACCAGGACCATGAATAGCGGTAGTTACCTTTGAGGCTACAGGTTGGTGAATGGGGATGGAACCCGCGTGATTTTGGTGGGGTTGGGAGGATTGCTGGTGCTCCCTTTGTTGTCGTTCTCTATGTTCACGCTCTCGAAGCTCGCGTTCCCGTTGAGCTGTGTCTTCATGTTGGCGGCGGTCACGCGCTTCTCTCTCTCTAATATCGCGCTCTCGATCTAAGCTAGATGGGCCTTGAGAAGCCTGCTGTTGAACACTTTGTCCTAAAGATGGCAGCGAATAGTTTGCACTTTGTGTTTGTCCTAGCTGTTGCGCTGGTGAGCTAGTAGGCGGTTGTTGTGGTGGCGCTGGTGCCTGTGAGTGCTGTTGAGCTTGGGTAGACTGGGTCAATTCCCCAAGAGTCGGCAAGCTATGGCTACTGGGTTGAGAGGAAGAGTAGAATGGCGCTGTAGAGGTCTTAGCAAATGCTTGAAGGGGGTCTTCACCATGAAGAACTCACCACTTGGAGGTAGAGGTAAGACGGGGCCACCTAGGCCTGTCGGGCCTTGCTGAATAGAGTTATTTGACCTATGTTGGAGAACACACGTAAACGTTAGCTTTTAGGTCCGATAGACGACGCAAAATTTCTTTGCGCTCAATTCGCAACAGGTTCTGCGTATAGATGTATGGTAGTCACTCACCCAAACCCTCCAAGGGGTCTTGCTTGAGGAGCTTGGCCCTGTTCAGCGTTATGGGGCGACGGGGCAACGCCAGGGCCAGACGGTGGTAGCGACCAGCTGTCCTTGTTAGAGGAACTCATGGTAGCGCAAAGGTATTGCAAGATCTATGAATGAGGTTAGGGCCTTGAAACTATATGTTTGCGAGTTTATGACTCCATTACCTATCGAGCAGATGGCGTTGGAATCGATAAGAAGTCTAGTTTAAACTTATAGTATGATTTTGACGCCGGAGCGACAAGTGGGGATTAGAGTGAGATCTGCCGCAAAACGAGACAGAGACGAAACGCAAGATGAGAGCGATTCCGTAGCTGCCGGTCAGCGCTTGAGGAAAAGAGCACTAAGAGACATTACCAGAAGAGATAAAGCAGTTCTGCCTCGCGAAGCGCAAGTGTGAAGGTTAGTAGATGCCGGAAGTGATTTGGACGGAAGAAGTTGTGCTTTGCAGTGACGGAGCAGGAGGGAGGAACTTAGGCCAAACAAGGAGCCGCTAGCGTCTTGGCACCACATCAGGTTAGCGCGGCTCAACACAACGTGACCTCCATTTATGGCGATAAGGAGAATGGATAAGTATCTAGACGCGTATTATTAGGCGGCGAATATACCCTCAAATACATGATATTAGTGTTGCTTAAGATACATTCATACTTTGTTATCATCAAGTTAGCCACTAACACCGGGAGTAAAGTACATAAAATTTGAAAATCGCACCCCCTACTTCCACTGGCGTGCACCCCTATCTCGAAGGCCAGACAGCTGCTTGTGCGCTCACTCAAACAGCTCACACATAAAACAACCAGAACTGGAAAATGTAAAGGCGTGGAGGTCGTTGGCAGACTCAAGTTACGCCTACTCCAGCCCCCGCTAATTCACCAGGATCTCCTCAAAAAGACCCCCAGTGTCTGAGGCTTAAGCGTAGTTGATGACCCCTTTAATAATCCACAACTCGCCATTCGCAACCCTGTTGGCCACAACGGAAACTTCAATATCGCCAGGTTGAATCTAGGGAAGATCCCCAAAGGTTAGTCCCTTGAGTTTAACACATACATCTAAAATACTGACAGTCCTCTTCCCATTCTTAGTTTCCCACCATACACTACCCCCCACTAATGATTCTATCTTCTCTCTCTCTTTCCAAGGCGAAGTTGGAATGATATGTGCCTGAACGAAACGCCTCAAATTTCTATGCGCACGATCCTCCCCACCAGGCCCAGTATATGCGTCCAAACCTAGCGCGGCATAGTCCCTAGGATCTTCCCATGGCTTTCTTGGGAGAGCCTTAACAGCTGAATTCAATGGTGCCAGGACAGTTGTGTTTCGGGAGCCATCCTCAAGCCGTTTTGCCACAGGCTCGATATCGCGGGTGAAGCCAGCAAAGATGTTGATCGAATGGTCAAGTTGAATGACATCAGATATAATTATAGGGCCTTCCGAGCCAGATGGTAGATCTTCTTGATCAGCCGGGGGGGGAACGATGGGGATATTCATGATGGGATCTTGAAGTGTACCCGAACGCAAGTCGTTAGCTTTTGCCGGAACTGGTCGGTCTCGTATGGCAACTGGTACGAGAAGTTGGGAATATGATATCTGCAAGAGCAGAGAGCCCGCAAATGCGTAGAGTAGTTTTATAAAATTCATGTTGGCCTGTTTTCATTTACCTTTGGGAGAACTGATGTGCGACGGTGAAGCGGAATGACGTATGGCTGTTTACTAAGCGAAGGGGTTAAAAATCGGGATCCAATTAAAATTTGTTTGCTCGAACTGCGCCATCTTATTTTTCCAATCCTCTATATCCTTGATCTTCGGCCACTAAAAATCATCAAAGACCAGTAGGCTCCACCAAACACTCGCGTCTCTGCCCCTCAACAATGATTCACCTGTTCGATAGTAACTAAGCATGCAGAGAAGTGTCCAGCGGGAGATGGCTGAACCGGTTACGGTCAAGCCTTCGGAAAGCCCCGATCCGCAAAATTTACGATTAAGGCAAAAGAGAACATTCATATAGTCAATATAGCTATGCTATTTGCGAGATCCTTCTGGCTGTCTAATGATTGTGCTCTAAGTGGAAACTCCGCGCATTAACGTTCATAAATGCAGTCATGCAAAGGCTGTAATTTCAATAATCGCCCTATATGGTAAAGAGATATAGGGTTTACCCATGTAGTTAGATAAATGAGATATACTAGGAGGGAACCTGGTGGGGGTAGAGATCTTTTCAAGTCATTTCCACAGCATTTTCGAGTCATTCCATCTGCCATAGACTTCCACCACTCCGACAGCAACGAGATTGTAGCACAGCTTTCTCAGCGGATTCTTGCCGGGCGGTAATGACTACTCAAAAGCGCCGTGCGCGAGGATATGCTAACTGTCCCTGGAACTTCCCTATGCTCAGGTGAACCAGCCTTTCCAATTCTGTGTTCACCATGACCCGGGGGTGTTTAACGTTCTTGGCGGGTTCGTTCTGAGATGGAATAGAATTCTATTGTTTAGGCAAACGCAGACTTTGCCCCTTACACGACTTTTGCCATCGGGGGATTTCTAGCTGGAGCCGGTCTGAATCATTGTGGGCTAGCATTCCTGATATTTAAAGTAGTTTCTACTAACAATAATCTAGAAGTAGATAGTAAGTGGCTTCCATTACCCAGTCGTTCCCGTGATCGCAAGAGACAGGAGCTGTGGGCGCGGAATGAAACTATGTAAATCCAACCTTTGATCGAGTAATACTTTACCAGTGTGATAACATGGGCCAATTTTCAGCAGGGGCGCTGTGATTGGCGTAACGGTAGCCATTAGTAATACACATAGTTTTTACCCATATTTGCTCCTCAAATTAGCGACTCTAGAACACAGCAGAATCGGAGGAAGCCTTCGGAAGCGACGGTGTACCGAGGATGGTTCGTTCCAACGAAACCGAGGGATTGTCGGTAAGGACAATAGGGATGCCGTGAATGCATACATGAGAGTTTTCGGAGAAGAGGTGCATAGATGGTGAATATGTTGACAGGAAAATGAATGGGCCTTTTTTAGGGGTTTTCATCGTCACATGCTAGATAGACTATATCGGGTAGTGGTTGGCTTTAACGTCATGCGCCATCACATGCAGGAGAGCTCGTTTCTGCCCGCCGAAGAATGGAAGATGGGTATTGAACAGGTAGTACAAGTACAGCTTCACATGCAGCTTTAGGATTGCTGGTGGGGTGAGGACCTGTCAGGGCCAATATGTAAGCTGGACCTGATTTGTTCGTGGCAGGAGTTTTATTTCGTCGTGGTTGGGCCTCGGCTTAAGTGGTACCCCACGGTGACGGCAAACGCCATTGAACCGAGACGTGCGTACAAAACATCCGACCTTCCTGAAAAACATACGATTTTCCTTTCTACTCCCCTTCGACGAGGTTGAAATACATACGTCTTGAATCCATTACTCACTTCTTCATCGCTGATTATTGTTCGTTGGCCATCATTCTTAACCAAGGCATTCGTCGTTTTCGCTATGAGTCCAAGAGTTATTGTCGTTGGTGGAGGATGTATGTTGTTTTCCCTCTTTTACGAGATTTTTTCGAGGACTCGACGCTGACGCCTATACGCGATCAAGTGTCCGGTTTGAGCGCCGCACACACTCTCTACCTCTCAGGAGCCAATGTGCTTGTACTCGACAAGCAAGGTCAGTTCCCTTTTAATAACTAGCAGCTTGCTTTATGCAATGCGAACTCCCTCACTTTCAGAGATGGATGGATAATGACGGCTAGGCGCAGGCTTCTTTGGAGGAAACTCCACCAAGGCGACATCCGGTATCAACGGTGCGCTCACACGGACGCAGGTCGACCAAAACATTCGAGATAGCGTCAAGCAGTTCTACGATGACACGATGAAGTCAGCAAGGGACAAAGCTCGACCGGATTTGATCAAAGTCTTGACCTACAAGTCCGCTGCCGCCGTTGAGTGGCTGCAGGACGTATTCAACCTAGACTTGACGTTGGTTTCGCGGCTAGGGTTGGTATTTCTGCGTCGTTGCAAGTCGTTCGGGGGTTTCCAGGTGCTAATAAGCGCAAACAGAGGTCACTCCCAGCCCCGTACGCACCGTGGCCACGACGCTAAATTTCCTGGCATGGCCATCACATATGCGTTGATGCAGCGGCTCGAAGATCTTGCTGAGACTGAGCCTGACCGTGTGCAAATCATCAAGAAGGCTCGCGTTACCAGCATCAACAAGGAGGGTAATGTTATTACAGGTGTGACATACGAAGTCAACGGCCAGAATGCTGTGGCCGATGGCCCAGTCGTCTTAGCCACTGGCGGCTATGCTGCAGACTTCACGGAGACGTCTCTTTTGAAGAAACACAGGCCAGATACTTATGACCTGGCCACCACCAACGGCACCCACGCGACTGGAGACGGACAGAAGATGGTCATGGCGATCGGAGGCAATGGTGTCGACATGGACAAAGTGCAGGTGCATCCTACGGGATTAGTAGATCCCAAAGATCCCGACTCAAAGTGGAAGTTTTTAGCTGCTGAGGGTATGAATTTTATTGGACCTCTGAAATGCATTGGAGCGAGCACTGACAGACAAAATAGCTCTTCGTGGCGAGGGCGGTCTACTACTAAATGCCTACGGTGAACGATTTTGCGACGAGCTCGGTCACCGCGACTACGTCTCTGGCGAGATGTTCAAGAATAAATTCCCTATTCGCCTCGTCCTCAACTCCAAGGCCTCTAATGTCCTTGACTTCCACACTCGCCACTACTCCGGCCGTGGTCTGATGAAGAAGATGACCGGCAAAGAGCTTGCCAAGGAGATTGGCATTAGCCCAGAGAAGCTCCAGAAGACATTCTCCGAGTACAATGATATTTCTGCTGGCAAGAAGAAGGATCCATATGGCAAGAGATTCTTCCATAACTGCCCTGTCAATGTTGATGACGATTTCCACGTTGCCCTAATGCAGCCAGTACTGCATTTCACCATGGGAGGTGTTGAGATCAATGACAAAGCTGAGGTTCTCAACTCTGAGGGCAAGCCCTTTGAGGGTCTCTATGCTTGTGGTGAGCTCGCTGGCGGCGTTCATGGCGCCAACAGACTTGGTGGTTCATCACTGCTCGGCTGCGTCGTGTACGGGCGTGTTGCGGGTGATACCGCTAGCCAGTATATGTTCCAGAAGACTCTGAAGGGTGGCGTGTCGACCGCTGCTCAGCGTCTCGGCATGATCTCACTGCACATTGACCCATCGCAGCCTGGCCGCGTCACTGTTGACTGGTCTGGCGGTTCCTCTTCCGGCTCTGGTGTACAAACCCAACCCGACTTGTCGTCCTCAGCGGCACCCGCCGCCGGCGGCGAGCCTACGAAGGTCTCAAAGTCCCCCGACCCAAAAGATTTTGTGATTCCAGAAACAGAGTTCGCGATGGAAGAAGTGGCTAAACACAACACGAAGGAGAGTATCTGGATCGTCGTAAAGGGCATCGTCTTGGACGTTACCAACTGGCTTGACGATCATCCCGGTGGCCCTGGGGCACTGTTGAATTTCATGGGGAGAGATGCTACAGAGGGTGAGTGTCTTCTTGGAATGAGAATGAATATTGGCTGATCTATAACTTCGCTAGAATTCGCAATGCTGCATGACGATGAAGTTATTCCTAAGTACGCAGCCAATATCGTCATTGGCCGCGTTAAGGGCCAAACTCCCAGTTTAGAGCTATGACGAGGATACTTAGGTGTGGGAGTGTCTGCCTGTAGTAGAGCAGTGACAAGTATACGCGCTGGTTGGGCTTAAGGCTTGGGTTGTAAATATAGACAGCGAATTCTCCTCCTACACATGTCTCATCAAATAAATCTAACATCATTGTACTCATAGAAATCTCATTCACCCCCTTCCTTGTTTCCCTGCCATTAGAACAGACACCTTTGCTCCGGCCTAGGTTTTTTTTTTATCTTTCTAGCTATGTTGGAAGAGGGCTTGAAATGAATTATCAAGGAAAATTAGAAGCTGTTCATTCTCTAGCTCAAGACGATGTGTAGGGAATTAAGTGTGTCTAGTAAGGAAAAGGGGCCCCTGCACGCATTCGCTACCTCCGACGGGCTTATATCCTTTGAGGGCAATGCTCTGGCACACATTGACCTTCTCCTGAGGCGATGCTGGCGCTGCACATCTGACTTCTTTCTATCAATGTCGGTATCCTAGGGCATTGTTAATTAAACGATCTAGAAGGAGTGCAAAGTTGCATGTTCGAGAGCAGCCTCTAACTAGACCTTTGAGATCTGTGAGGCTAACAGATCCATTTTATTTTCTGCCGGAATAGGGGCTATTCCGATGAGGGGCTACTGTGGGCCTAGTGCTGGATGGCGCGAGACAGGGGATGAAGTCCTCGGACAAATATCTCCCCCATCCTAGCTACCCGTGGGGGGAGGTCTCTGGTTACCAATATAGTGGGCGGGGATTGCGCGGAAACTGAGCGTGCCGGAAGGGGTGTGGGGGTTGTATGGTGAGCTAAGGAATGAAGTAGGGGAATGTTTCCATTGTCTTTCATTATTCTAAGTTTCCCCTTTCGTTCTTTGGGTGGGGATTATAAAGAGTGTGTTGCCGATTGTTCGTTGTTTAAGGGGATTATTTTCATTATCCTGTTGTTCCATTATTTGAAAGACAAAGTTCCCAAGGTCTTTTTTGTAGGTTGTTTGGAAATGGCAGGGGCCCCTTTGTCCATCATCCATCTCTATTATCTCACTCTAGGACACCACTACTATCTGACTAACACCTAGTGTTAAGACCCTTTACGGGGGTTGTGTGAAATGCACATATATACCCTCACCGACACCGGGCGTTACCCTCAGATCCACCACAATGAGCTTTTAGTGACCTCTCTTTGTATGTGCCCTAGCCCTCCTATCTGCATTCGCCTACACTTTGGATCTACCGGAGAAATAGGTAACGAATCGCGGCGCACCTAACCCCGTTGATGGGATGGTCGAGTGTCTTCCGAGCCTCTCTCCGGAGGACTCCGACATCGAAATGCTAGATGCCCCACCGATGGATCCTTCTAGAGATGTTGAGATGGCGGAAGCCCCTCGGCTCCCGGATAAGGGTTGGGAGGGTTAAAAGCAGGAGCGAGATGTTAGGGTATTTGAGCCCCTTAAAGGGAGGAGGGATTGGAGAGCTGGTATCCGTATGTCTGAGGATGGTTCAACTTGCGAGTATAACCCTAGCTATTTAATAAGTATAGCTACTAAATCGAATTAATTCTGGCTGTCCGTTAGTGAACACTCCTTGCGCGGGCCGCAGGGTCTGGTGGCGGCTCAACTCCCACGCCCTGCTTGAGGGTGGGGGGTTCTAGGTTCTTCCTTCCCACCCCCTCCTGTTACCGTAGAAGACTCTGGCGATGCGAGTGGGCATACTAGCCCTCTTTCTATGGGCTTTAGTTTGTGGGCCTAACGGGCCTTTTTTGTTCCCTCCGTCCTCAAGTGGCGGCCCTGGGTTTACTGGCGGACAGACAGGATACGATTCTGTCGAGAGCCCAGCGAATTTCCCACTGGTGACTCGTAGTTCTCTGGTGGTCGGACTTTAGGTGAGCGATAACCTGCTGGCACCGGCTTTACTGGAGGGTGTACAGAATATGCCTCACCGATAAGCCGGTAAATCTCCCATCGAGGATTTATATTCCTTTGGGTTTCGGTCTGTGGAGGGTGAACAGGCCACCCTTTTCTTTTGTTTCCCCCTGGATGAGCGCCGGCCCTCTGGCACCGGCTTTGCTAACAGGCGTACAAGGACTACCTTTCTGCCGACTGCCCATTCCAGCCCATAGATTCGCCCCCTTCGCGATCTCCCCTTCTGTCGACCCATGCTCCACAGTGAGGTAGTGGCTCCCCTTTTTGCCGAGACCCTACGTCCCATATCGGATTGTGACCCCACTTAGGGTTCCCGGGCTGAGGGCGGGTTTGGTGGGCGCCCTTTACTGATGAACGGACCGTGAGGAATTTGAACTCATTATAACTACTAATTTCGCTGGTAGAGGCACCCCTGCTTGCTCGTGGGGAGGGAGGGTCAGCCCCTATTTTTGGTTTTTTTGTCTTTGTCTCCCCTCTTTCGCGGATAAGTAGCCAGTTGCAAAAACTTGGGAGATAGAGCACAGCGGCGCGGAGTCGGCACGTAGGTCTTCCTAGCTGGGTGGTTTCGCGGGGGTTGTGATTGGGGGCTGAGTGTTTTTTTTTTGGTTGGGTAGGGTGTGAAGTGGTTTGTAAATCCTGATTATCCACCGCAGTCAATATATGGTAGTGAAGAAATAGTAACTCGGTTCTCTTTTTATTGGAAGGACGATCGTTATACGGAATCTTTCGAACAATTCTACTCTAGCTTCAACTTTTCGAAACGCTTGATGCTCTCTACGTAATTGTGTGCCTCCGCCTCGAAGTCCGCGAGTTTCTTCCGCTCAACCTCCTGCAACTCCTTGCTGACTTTCTGTTGGTATGCGGGATCACTAAGGATCTTCTTTTGACGTTGTGCACCATCGGTGGCTTTCAGCAGCTTTGTCTGAGCCTTGGCGATTTCGGCGTCAATGTCCACGCGGCCCTTAGTGTGTTGTTAGTGTTTTGTTTTAGCCGTTTATATTTGCACGACTGTGGTTGGGTGCATACCTTGATGTGTAGAAATACAGCTGCACTACTTGAGATAGCAAAAAAGGCACAGCCCATTGGTTTCTCTTGGTCTCCTGCTATGACCTCTATGGATGCTACTCCCTTTCCGGATAGAGACTTTATGCTTTTAATTTGTTCCCTTACAGTCTTGGAACTTGTGTCATCGTAGGTCTGGACATAGACTGTTCCTACAATTTAGCTGGGGATGCTTATCTATTGGCTTGGTGTATAGGCTCACCTTTTCCTTCATCTTTGAGGGAATACTCTGCCATTAAAGAACGCACCCCTTTTGATATCCCCACGATGAGCTCATAAGCGGCTTCGGATGCGGGATCATCCATATTTGTGTTGTATTCTGGGTATGCAGCTTTGACGATTGATGGTGTTGAGTCATTTGGCCGACGGGGAAGGCGCTGCCACAACTCCTCGGTAAGGAAAGGCATAAATGGATGGATCATCGTCAATGCGCCTTCGAGAGCGGTATACAGTGTATCTTTTGCAGACCGCTTCTCCTCTTCAGTTCCGTCTTGAATGATCGCCTTGGAGTTTTCCTGTTGCACGCGTAAGTATACGAGGGCGGAGCCGGGTGTTGGGATACCGGAACTTACGATGTAGACATCGCACAGCTGATTGTACCAGTACTGGTAGACAATTAAAGTGGCCTGCTGGAACTCTCGGTCCTCCAGGGCTTGATTTATTTCTTTCGCAGCGATCGTGTACTTGTGCAAAATCCACCGTTCTGTCAGCGACTCCTTGCCAGTCTTCTGGTCCGATGCCTGCGGCACAAAATCTTTCCCCAGTTTCCCAAGGACAAACTTGGTTGCCTGGTAGATTTTGTTGCAGAACTTCCGATAGCCATGGAGCACTTTAATATCAAAGTTGATGTCTCCCCCTATTATATTAGTTAGTTCCGCAGTCGTATCAAGTAAGAGAAGAAGTGGGGTTTTTTTTTTACCTCCCCCAGTAGTGTATGCAACGAGCGCGAAACGCAAGGCATCCGTGCCGCATTGCGGAATGCCGTCGGGGAAAGCTAACTTCTGAAAATTCTCCGCTTTCGCAATCTCGTTTTTGGGCAAGTTCCCTGATCTTAGCTTGGAATGCAATTCCTCCAAAGAAATTCCTTGGATTACATCCATGGGGTCGATAACGTTTCCCAATGACTTCGACATCTTCCGGCCATCCGAATCACGGATGAGAGGGTGACAGTACACCTCCTTGAATGGTACCTGTCCCGTAAGCTTGATGCCCAACATTACCATGCGAGCCACCCAGAAGAACAGAATATCCCACCCGGTCTCGAGGAGAGATGTTGGATACAGACGAGCCATATCCGGAGTTTCTTTTGGCCAGCCGAGAGTCGAGAAAGGCCAGAGTCCGGATGAGAACCACGTATCTAAAACATCAGGATCTTGGTGTAGGGTAAACTTTTTATTAGGAAAGTTGACTTTTGCTTTCTCTTCCGCAGCTTCAGGCGTCCTTCCTGTCACCCAGAATTTATCCTCGCCCCTGTTTCCAGGCTCCTCTCCTTCGAGTTGAACAAAATACGCTGGAGCTTGGTGGCCCCACCAGAGCTGCCGAGAGAGACACCAATCGTTTATTCCCTCAAGCCAATGGAAGTAATTTTTCTCAGCGGATTCGGGACGAATCTTGATGCGCCCATCCTTCACTGCCTTGATCGCATCGTCCGCCATATCCCTCATTTTCATCCACCATTGAGGCTTCATGAGTGGCTCAATGATATCCCCCGACTTGCCGCATAGAGGTACCACCATTTTATTTTCTTCTGTTTTGACATACAGCCCCTTTGCCTTCAGATCCTCTATCACCATCCTTCTCACGTCAAATCTCTTCTGCCCATTATAGGGGCCCGCGTTCGCGTTCATTGTGCCATCGTCATTGAGGATGTTTATACGTTTTAGGTTCTTGTAACGCAAGCCAATAGCAAAGTCATTCGGGTCATGCGCTGGCGTAATCTTGACCGCACCGGTCCCAAAGTTCATGTTGACATATTCGTCCATAATAATGGGCATCAGGCGATCAGTGATGAAAGGATGCTTAGCGAACTTACCCTTGAGGTGCGTGTACCGTGGATCTTTGGGATTTACTGCAATTGCAACGTCCCCAAGCATTGTCTCAGGCCGGGTAGTGGCCACCTCGATTTTCTCGTCGGATCCATCGATTTCGTAGAAGAAATGTACAATGATTCCAAACTCTACCTTCTCGTCATACCCTGGCACGGCTAGAAGCGTAGGCTCCTTCAGCTCCACGTTCACCACCTCGAGGTTTGAGATGGCCGTATTAAGCTTCACAGACCAATTGACAAGACGGTTGTCGCGGTAGATAATTCCTTCTTCATGTAAACGAACAAATGTTTCCGTTACGGCAGCCGAGAGGTTCGGGTCCATAGTGAACGCTTCGCGCTTCCAGTCGAAGGAGCCTCCCATCCGCCGTAACACGCTGTTGATCTCTGCGTGGTAGCTACATAGTCTGAGCATTCTAAACCTTCGTCCAGCTTGGTTCCAACTTACTCGTTCTTCCAGTCCCAGATCAACTCCGTAAATTTCTCTCTTCCGAGGTCATACTTGGTCTCCCTTCTATCTTTCCATAGTTTATTCTCGACAACACTCTGGGTTGAAATACCGGCATGGTCGCAGCCGGGGAGCCACAGAACTGTCTTCCCTTTCATGCGATTCCTAAACCAATTGTTAGAGATGCTTAGGAATGGCGTATGAAGAGTCCGTACCATCTTATCAGACAATCTTGTAAGGCGTTAGGCAGGGCATGCCCCATATGTAAGCGCCCGGTGACGTTTGGCGGAGGTTCGGGGATCACAAAGTATCCCTCCTCCTTAACTTTCTCGTCGGGCCCAGCAAACTCGGGCTCGAAGAACCCCTCTTTCTCCCACCAATCATACCATGCTGACTCTACGATGGTGGGGTTGTATGCCTTGTATAGTGGATCATCGAACGGCTTGAGGACTAAAGATATTGGTTAGAGCACTAATCCAGACTCACAGTTGCTCAAAGGAGGAGATACTTTTCTTGTGACCTTTAATTGTCTCTTCGACAAATTTAGGTAGAGGTTCCTCCTTCGTCCCTAGTTTACTCTTCTTCTCTTTAGACTTCGAGATAGTTGGAGCGGCCGCAGTATTTGCACTTTTAGCTTGTTTCTCCGCAAACTTCTTCGCTTTTTCGGCTTTCTTCCGCTCTTTCTCCACTATCTGAATGTTAATCCGGCAATCCCATTTTATTCCTCGATTGGATATAGTGGATAATCTGACATTCTTTTTCTGTCTTTGCTTTCTTCCCACTAGCGCCAGGTTCGTTTCTCTGTTCGGGAGCTACAGCAATAGTACGGTGTTGCCCAGTTGAATCAGCGTTCGGAGTATCGGTAATTGCGGCTTTGGTCTCATCGGACTTAGAGATTGGTAGTCCAGAGATAGGACCAGCTCTCTCTCCAACTGTTGGCAGTAGTGCCTATTAGTCGGACGCATTTAACCGTCAGAGAAGCAACTATTGGGCCATACTTGGATTGCTAGATGTAGAATTGGTGGCCATAATCGCGGATCTTTGGGATCCTTTGATCGTGGGGGTAGGAGAACGAGTAGGGATGAAGGGGTGAAACAGATTGGGTCTAGAGCAAGCTGCTCTTGTCAAATAGAGCGAAGCGCGCAAATGCAGCGCCCTAGAAAGTATTTTGGTGGTATGCCCCAGGCTACGGTCGTTGTGCGGATGGTGTTTCGGTGCTGGAAGTCAAGTCTGAGTCACTTAGCGAGGCTGAAAAAAATCACACGCTCGTCTTCTGGCTCGCAGTATCATGGATTGGGAAGCTGGAGAGCCAAAACAACATGGTCAATTATGTACTAAGAGGTAAATGAATTCCCAATAGTAACAATTTTCGGCACGGTCACTGAAATAGAACAAATGTATTGATGCATTGCTCAATTTTGTACTGGTAACTTTAGGCGGCTATGCACCCCTTTAAAGGTGCCGCTGATCTTTCTTCTGAGGTGCAATTCTACAGCCACCACCTCTGCGTGCCGCAGCTGTTGCTATTTCTTGGCTTAAGCGCACAAAGTCGCTCTATAAGAGACACAAGCTATGGTAATATGGTACGTCCGTGCTGGCAAAGGAGTATTTGTGGATGGTTAAGATTAGAGATTCGAGCAGAGCGTTGTACGGGGATGTGTGAACGGTGTGAAAGGCTGACAGCGGGCATTGGTATCGAGAGGTTGTCTCCTAGAATGGGACTACCGTTGATATTTGTGATCACAGTTCAACGGGGTTCAGCCACGAGTCCACAAACACTTCATGTGATGTGCCGGAAATGCTAGAAAATAGTCTAGGTCAAATGAGCTAAGACATAGATGGGTTGTGATTCTGTGCCATAGCAGCATCGCGGATTGGCGCGAAGTAGGGATGAGCCATTGCTTCTTTCGCTGTTAAACGTTCCTAGAATGGAGGAATTAACAAGACCTACTCTACGAGAAAAACACTTTTATGGTAGCTGGTGCTCACCTGATGATCATATCTTAATAGCTTGTCCAAGAAGTCGATCGCCTCGTTGCTCACAAATCGTTGATTCTCTGAGTTGACAAATCCGTGCCAATTCTTTTTGGGAAATCTACCTAGTATATCGTCGTATTGTACGTCGAGTTCGATATCGTACTTGTCTAGGTAGTCAAATAGGTCCTCCGTCCCCAAGACCTTTGCAATCTTCACCAGCTGGTCAGAGTTGCTGTTGCCGTGGAAAAAGGGCTCCTTGCGGAAGATCATTGATGCGAACATTGCGCCTAGAGACCACATATCCAGGGAGTAATCATATTCTTGGAAGTCCACCAGAAGCTCTGGGCCTTTGAAGTACCGAGATGCAACCCGGACATTGTATTCGGTCCCTTGGTGATAGAACTCCGCAAGGCCCCAGTCGATCAACCGTAGCTACAAATCTGCAATCAGCTTCAGCCTCGTAGATTTGTATTGACTGTGTGACTCACCTTTCTCTTCTCATGGTCGATCATGACATTGTGAGGCTTAACATCCCTGTGCATTATGCCCTTGCTGTGGCAGAAATCCAAGGCCTAATAATCCACAGTTGCGTCAGTAGCTTCTCAATAGGCCTTAGACACTGGAAACATGCCTTGAGTAGTTCAAATATATAGTATCGGACGTCGCGGTCACCGAACTTTGGGTATAGGCTCCGGAAATCCGTGTTGTTCACATACTCAAATATTAGGGACGGCGTTTTACTCTGTGTGGCGGGCAATTCCAAACTGTCAGCAGTCGAATCTCACAATTCCCGATAGCGTTCCGTCCCCAGACATAATCCGGTAAACCCATTCTATCTAGTGATGACCTGTCTGTGAGATGGGTAGACGAAAGAGCGGAACTGACTTGACTGTCTCTGACGACATCTAAAAGCGCAACAATGTTTGGCCCTCCAGACAGATTCTGTAATATTTTGATCTCTCGCTTTATCTTCTTTTTCTTGACCGGCTTGAGAACTTTGATAACACATTTCTGATAGTTGGTGACGTTTATGCCCTCGAACACCTCGGAGTACTTCCCTCTGCCTAGAAATCTCGAAGAAATCACTTCGTCAGTAAAGAGCGATCTCAGCGAGAATAGACTAAGAGAAATTACCTACCTATCTTCCTAACGACCTCGTAGTTCTCTAATACACCCCATGAAATATTCACGCCATCGTAGTCCCAGTACGACCTTGGCATTTGCTGGTTCACATCTGCATATACGCGCGCCATCCTTCGCCGAGTTGCCTTAGTCAAGACCGGGGAAGATGATACCGAGGAAGGAGTAAACTCTCCGGCGGCGATATTTGCGCAGGATTCGAAGTTTAGTGTGAAATTCTCTCAATAAAATTTAGCCTGTGCGGACAGCTCGTGGTCGTTCAGACTTGTCTATCCGACAAGGTTGTGTTGTTGTAAGGAACTCGATGATTCGAGGCTGGGGTGGAACATTCGTGTGCGCCTGCTGGTTGCGGACGAAGGAGACTTGCACGTGACGCGTAGAAACGAATGATCAACATGGAATATGGAGTATGAGTACAAACACTACATGTACCGTTCAAACATCACCCGGCAACCGAAGCATTTACCCAATGTTCCACGATTTACATGTGCCGTGGACCGCGGAAAATGATGAATTACGGAGAACGGTAGCTTTCTTAGAAGAGTGTGAGAACCTATCGCTGGAAATCACCGATGTACATTCTGACGCTTCCCAGTGGGATATGATGTTGTTGCTTTCACGCACACACTATCTGGGAAGCTCCCAGCAGATCTGGTACGGAGCTATATCACACCTGTGTCAGTCACTATAACTAACATCGACACAGACATGCCCGATCCCTCGAGACCCGTTCCCGACAACCAAAAAAATCCGCTTCCTCCGTCGCGCAAATCTCATCCTCGATGACCCTTCTCAGAACCACCGCCTGGCCTCCCTCTCGGCAGCCTATGATCTCCTGTCTGTGCGACCAACAACCGAAAAAGCTCTGCTCCAAGCATGCACGACTCTTGACATTGACATCATCTCCCTCGACCTCTCCGTCCGCCATCCGTACCACTTTAAGCACAAAACCCTCGCTGCTGCGATCGCACGTGGCGTGCGACTTGAAATCTGCTATGCGCCCGGTATTATACATTCAGACGCTGTAGCAAGGCGGAATCTTATTAGTAATGCCACCCAGCTGATACGCGCCACAAGAGGTCGAGGTATTGTGATTAGTTCGGAGGCGAAGAACGCTCTTGGCTTGAGAGCGCCATTTGACGTGATTAATCTGGGCACAGTATGGGGGCTGGCGCAGGATAAAGGACGTGAAGCGGTAGACCGAGAGGCAAGGGCAGTGGCGGTGATGGCGGAGATGAAGAGAACAAGTTTCCGAGGGGTAATTGCTATCATCGATGGGGGTGAGTCGCGTGTTAAGAGGTTAGATGATTCTAAAATACCCGCAAAGAGGAAGGCTGGGGCTATTAGTACAGAGCCCAACAGCGGTACTGCGGAGACGCCGCCGCTGTCCAAGCGTCGGCAGAAGAAGGCGAGGCAGGACGCAGCAAAGACACCAATTGCGGCCAAGCCTTAGACAACATAATGAGGTTGGAGCTTCACTATGCTCATGTTAATATGGTCTTCCATTGCGGACAATGAGTTATGTACAGCCTCACATCCAGTACGCATAGCAAAGTGAGAATTACGTCACGGTCACTATGCCATTATGCCAACCACAGATCTAGATATGCCATCGCTAAACTCCGCCAAGTACTGTCACTAACACCCAAGCGCCCGCCGAGAATCCCGATATATCTCATTTCCACCAGGGAAGCCAACCCCCTTTAGGGTATAAATACGCACCCACACTGTCCGAGAGTTATTAAGCTCCGACATTGATCGTCGCTGTTGGTGGTGGTTGGTCGATCCTGAAGGTTACAGCACTCATCAGACTGAGCGTATTGATGTTGAAAGGGGAAGGGAAGGGGATCTCTGAAGTGGAAGGAACCTCTGTGTTTTGTGTTGTGGGTTCCCCAGTGGGGGCCTCGGAGGCTGTGCTCGACGATGACTTGTAATTAGGGAAAGGGGTTGAGGGAGATAGTTGCGTTGCGAGGTTGGGCGAGGTAGGCAGTCCCGCTGAAAAGTAAGAGAGTATCGTACTGGCTGAGAGATCTGACGGGGTTGATGTTGACCCAGTAGTCGGGAGTGGCAGTAGGAGATTTGTGGATGAGGATCTTGATGAGCCGGAGGGTAGGGGAGGTGTCAGATTCGTGGGCGGCGGAGGAGGCGGCCGGACCATGGAGGCCATGGATGGCGAAAGACCTCCCGGAGGAATAACCTTAAAGGCTGCTGCATCGCACAGACAGGCGCAGTTGCAGCCCTCGAGCGATATCACGGGATTGCCCGGGGGAGCAGCGGACATAGTGATGGGAACAAGTATAGCCTCAGATATGGTAGCGGAGAGAGGAGTGGGAGCAAGGGTAAATTGGGGCACGGCGGATTTTATACTCGACTCAGGTGGCGAGGCGGGGTTATTAGGAGAGGTGGTAGGTAGAGCAAGAGCAAGTTGAGATAAGATAGAGCTTGTAGTTGACTCTAACGATAAGGCATGGTCATTGGAGGTAGTGGATAGCGGCTCAGGAGAAGTAAAGGTAGACGAGGAGTTCTCCATTGATAGTGGCATCAGCGGTGGGGTAGGCTTTGAGAATATTAACATCTCCCGTTTAAACTCCCGTTTAAACATCTAAGTGCTTAGGAAATCCTTACCTGATTGCCGTCGTGACTGTAATCATTGCCGCCATCCCCACCATCCCCACTACGGTTGCCGCTGCAATCGGCAGTCGTAGCAGGGACTGCTGTCTGTAGGGGTTCGGGTAGTCCAAGAGTGAGTTTTACCTAGATCGATCAATACTGGTTGTGTGAAAATCCCATCTTCAAGGCATACAGTTACAGTCTGAACCTTAGGGAATTTCTGATCCTTGTGTATGTGTGTGTAAGGTGGCGGCCTAGGGCCATCGCCATAATCCCTATGGTCACCTTGTGGCAGCCTGTATGCCTGGGCAAGAAGGTTAGCCTTCGAGTTCGGCCTTTGGCGACGGCAGGGACTAGTAGATACCTCAGCCAGCTGAAGTAGCAATACAGCAAGGAATATGCTGAATGTCCAATTCGTGAGGGCCTTCATATGTGATGTAATACAGTGAGAGATGGAGTGACGAGTAACGAGTAACAAGAGGCCAGCCCGCGGCCACGAAGATAATATGTATGAAACCTAAGAAACAACACACTCGTAGAGGGATGGGCGGAATTTGCGCGTCTTGGTGGATGTAGAGATCCAGTTCCTGCGCTGAGAGAAGATTTCACCACTCCTGGTGGCGGGCAGCCAGCTTTGATTCTTCAGACGTTGACACTTATGCCTTTGGCGAATCCAGAGCCAGCATGCCGGAGCCCGGTGCTCGAGTGCATGATGTACGTGCCATGTGTATGCCCCTGTTGCATCTGGCGGGCTGCCAAACCTCCATTGTTTCATATTTTTCAATTGCCGAATTATCTCCACGCAGCAAGGGTTTAGCGCTGGGCTAGCCTCCTCTTCGATGGGGAGCATGGAATTCTGTTGTCAATGAGGACTGCTTGGATTAGATCAGGGATGGGGAGAGATGCAGCCCAAAACCCGATTCGCCGATCATCGTCGCTTCGATCCGCAGAAGGGCATTTATCAGATCTTATCTCTGACGATAATCCCCATGCCACGGGTTTTGGTGGGAAATAGGAAGGGTTTATCGCTGCCGCACGCACGGCATCCCAAGTGTTTTTTTCCGAAAATTTCCTGCCGCCTGATGGATTGCAAACTCTTGTGTTTGTTGTTGAACTGCTAGGGGTAGGCTGCTCACCCGCCTAGCAGTCTCATCAGCTGCCCAGTGCTTGTTCATGGCGGAGCTTAAAGGACATCTATTAACCGTTCTGGGGCGGTTCTGTCCATCCATCCTTCTGAGGATTGTATCCTGGGTCGTTCTCCAAGACTGTTCAAGTGGCGAAGAGGTCTAATAAAGTCGTAACTTGGGCGCTTGCCCGAGAATATTGAATATACCAACATTGTTACCCCATTTCTTCCACAGATCCGTGAAACTCCTAGTTCTAATTGGATAACCGCTACTTCTTGATTCCCCTATCTAAGTCTATGATCCACGGATGCACCCACGACACACGAAACTTCTTCGGGCTTGTGTTGAAGACTGTTCGTGTATTTTGGAAATGGGCGGACAGCCCCGTGCTCCTCGATAATCTATTCCTGCAATAAGATCTTCCTGATATCCAGGTGGTATAGAATTATCAGGGTGACGCTTTTTAAAAGAAGAGAAATTGTACAGTGTACTTGTGTTGGTTTGAACCTTGTGGGATTGACATGAAGCTTTGACCCGTGTTTGCGTGTCACTACCCTTTAGCCTAGGTGTTCTTGTTTTTGTGTTGTTTGGGTTTGCCTGGTTCTTGTCAAGTGAATTTTCCCAAGTTCTCCGATAAGAACTAAGTATTTTGTGTCGGAGAATTTACTGTCATTCTTCTTAAAAGTTGAAGCTTGGATTGAATGTGGTTAGCGCCTTCGGCTAGCTTGCCCGGTGGTTTTGCGGCTCCGCAATTCTTTAATCCTCCGTTGTTCAACCGGCATTCTCACTTTGACGTCTTTCTTCCTGGCTCTCTACTCTGGACCTTCTCTTCTACCTCGTTCTTGTCACATTTACTCTTCTCCTACTTCCACAGCTTCGCCTAGAACTGTCGTTTCCTTGCAATAACCATGGATGCTAGAGCTGTTAAAGAAATCAGTCTGCGCGTTAGATCCTTGACGAAGGCTGTTGATGAAAAACAACCGATTTCAAATATCATCGCGATCTTGGAATCCCTGCAGAAGGACGTCGTTCCAACCGAGGAGCTTCTTCGCGTATGTTTCTTTTTGAACCCGTTTATCACAGTCTAATTGTCATGACAGCGATCTGTTCTCATGATGACGCTGACTTTGTGGTGGTCTAGTCTACTAGAGTCGGTGTTGCCGTCAATAAGCAGAAATCTCACCCGGACAAGGCGGTCGCTCTACTTGCGAGCCGCATTGTATCGAAGTGGAAGTCTGACATGAATGTCAAGGGATCCGCAAAGGCTAAGAAGGCCGCAAGCCGTTCACCTCCTAAGGAAGAGGCTGGTGCAAAGTCTTCTGTTCCGCCACTGGAGCGCAATAAGGATAAGGATGGAGTAGATTGCAAGCGCACGGGTGATACTATCCGTGACAGCTGTATCGGCCTCATGTACAATGGACTCTGTTACGGCTCCGAAGAGTGTAAGTGCTCCATGACCTATATGTAATATGAAACTAACGTCTTCCATATCTACTAGCTCCAACTCTTGTCCTTAAGCGCTCTATTGACATAGAGCGTGCTGCCTTCGTTAAGCATGGTGCGACTACTCCGGAATATAAGAACAAGCTTCGTTCACTGTATCAAAACTTGAAGCACAAGTCAAACCCGCAGCTCCGTATCCGCGTTCTCTCTGCTGAAATATCTGCTGAACGTCTTGTTGTCATGACGCACAAGGAGCTCGCCTCTCCCGAGCGGCGTGCTGAAGACGAAAAGATGCAGCAGGAAAATATGAACAAGGCCATGGTTGCGCAGGGCGAAAAGAGTGTCTCAACCGCGTTGAAGTGTCCCAAGTGTGGACAGAAGAAAGTCAGCTACAGCCAGGCACAGACCCGTAGCGCTGATGAGCCGATGACCACGTTCTGCGAATGCACGATCTGCGGCAATCGCTGGAAGGCAAGTGGTTAGCCAGTCTACTACCTTGCTTATATGCTAACCCACTCACTAGTTCTCTTAAAGCTCTTCATCGTTATTTTCAAGAGTTATCTCTCTGGCGTCGTGGCGGGTGGTTTACTTTTCGTACAACTAAAATTTTTTAAATGTGAATGGCCACTGGCGCGGGTCGACGGCAACCAGGCAGGTTGATATCTTCGTTTTCTTTCGGTACATTTCTCTTGCGTTTGCAAGACCCCAACCATACTTAGGCGTTAGTCGATGCTCAGTTTTCACACTCACTAATCGTGAGCCTTCGGGTGTTTGCGGAGCGGCTGCTCCGGCATCCTGACTTCTCTTATGTCGTTCATGATGGTGGCTCTCTCGATCGGGATTGTTTTGTTTTCGTTTTTCTCAAAGAGGATATTCTGGGAAGCATGATGCAATTTCGGAGGGACGCTAGCATACCCAGAGGGTTTAGCAGGGGGTAAAGCCCCGCAATAAAGAAGTATCTTCGCGGTATGTTTAGTCCGTGTCAGTGTCCTGGATGTGATGTTCTGGGAAACGACCTAAGACACGCCTAAGGGTTTGATAATCGTTCGTATTTACGTACTGAGTGAGAGAGCTTGAATCTAGAGTTATATACTGGCGTTTTATGTACGTATATCACATATGTAGATGGTTTGATGGCCATATGTTCTAGAACGGGATGCGGAAAGGTCCGCCCGCTCGAGCTTGCAATCGCTGTAGATAGTATTTTACCCTCTGCCTTTCCTGAATCCCTATCTCACACTGTCGTCATAACACTCGCATTCTTATACCAGCTCAATAATGGACTCTCCCCGCTTTTTGTCTGCGTATCCTCCACATAAGCCCACCGTTTCAGAAACTCCTCATGCGGGAGAATCCTCGTCAACTTGCCAGTCGTGGCGCGGTAGATATCCTCCATTACGCTGAAGTCTGTGGGGAAGAGGATGTCGAAGTATCCTTGGAGGACCTGCCGTGAGAGTTAAAGAGGTGTGGTGAGAAGACTTTTTTGGGTTCTGGCTTACATAGGGGGTGCGGACCGGGACGGTCCGCCGTCGGTATCGAGTTTGTACGACCGGGGCATTGACGCCCTTGATGGTGTCTGGAAGACTATGGAAATCACTGGTCACGAGTTTATGCTCTGGGAAATAAACATGTAGGATATCGAAGAACTGTAGCAGCCGCGTGGGGATAAACTCCGGATCCGTGAGATTCGGCGCAAAGGGCATCTGTGAGCGGAGGGTCCGCAGAAACCGCGGGCCCCGGAGAGGGTGATTGTATGGCGTGTTGCGGCAGGCGGCGTCGCGGACACGAAGGAACCTCGCAGCGAGGGGGTCAAGAGTGGGTTGGTAGAATTCGAAGAAGTCGCCGTTTGTATCGATGAGAACGGTGCCTTGGAGTGGGTCCTCGGTGGAGGGGTCATAGCGGATGGAATCATGGGCGAAGTTGTCAAAGACTTCGAGGGCGAGGAAGAAGCAGGGGGATGGGATATAGGTCGTCCAGTCGAAGATGGATTGGTTGATTATTTCGATTTTGTTGGTGTGGGAGCGGTTGGAGGCCGTCGTTTGGATGTGTCGGTGTTGGGTTGCAGCGAGGGCGCTGCTGATCTCAATTACTCTGAACTTCGTGCGGGCGTAGACCTCTGGATCTGTTGCTCGGATATAGTCGAGAATATTGAGCATTAGTGTTCCGTTTCCAGCGCCCATCTCGTAAATTATGAGATCGTGGTAAGGGTACAGTGTGAGTTTGTAATTGGTCACGAGATAACGGGCGATAGCTTCACCGTAGTAAGGACGAAAGAGCTCTGTGGGTGTGTGCCAGAGCTGCCGTGTGTCATTGAGATCGTTGGCATCGAGCTTGTCTTCGAATTCCGAGTAGCGTCGGCCCAGGAGGCGGTAGAATTCGGGTTCGTCTTTGATATTGTTGAAGTCGAAAGGTTCACCGGGGGAGAAGATTACAACTTGTTTGGAGAAGTAACCGTAGTTTGGGTTATATAGACTGTCTAAAAGGGGTTGTGTTACTTTCTGTTTCCCTTTTGTATATGGTGTAAAGGGGGTAATGATATAACCTTCTATGAAATCCCGAGTTAACATTTTTACCCTCTTCGGTCTTTCCTTCCGGCTCCGTAGTCCATCAGCCGTCACTATCGGGTACCTTTTGAACTCTTCAGACATATCCTGCACGAAAACTTCCGTCCGTTGCTGCCAATTGCTCTCCTTCCGGCTGTTGTCTTGACTCTGGCCACCTCTGCTGTTAATACCCCGCCGGTGGATGCTCGGTATTCGGAAGGGTAGTGTTGAGTGAGAGCGCAATAAGTGACATGCTCGGTGCCGAATTAGCCGCTGGAAAATGTGGGTAATAATGGGGGAATCCATCGATAGAGAAGTGAGGTTGAGGTACGTGAGCGATGGAAATATCGTCCAAAATTTATGTGTTGTAAGCGACATCCACGAACAAACCAGCCAAACTACATCACGGTTGACATAACGCTCTAACAGATGAATCCCAATCGATGCAGGTCTTTTACTTGCAGTCGCCACGTTAACTATAGTGATGAAAAACTATAGTTATCCTCTTTTCAAACCCATGAATGACATCCCCACCGGACCCCGCGTCTCTCGACGCTGACGCGTCTGACGACTTGTCTGAACTTGAATTCCGACGCCTACGAGCGCAAAATGATCTACGGCTCAAATCCAAATTTGAGGCAATATTTGAAAAGTATGGGAAGGATTTCACTGGTATTGGCGATGAGATTGATCTTGAGACCGGGGAGATAGTGGTTAACAATGGGCATCTCACTGAAATGCGCGATGAGCAAGACGTCGGGCAGGATGCGGAACAGGATATGGGGCGACTCCTACGAGCTTTAACGGAACCACCCGAACAAGGTCATGGCAGTGGTGGTCCCATAGACGCCGAGGATCAGGAAGGTGAGGAAATGGGGGACGTTGACGGTTGGGGCGAAGACGATGGTCTTAAAGACGATGATGGTGTTGGTCTGCACTACATCAAAACTCAGGGGACGAGAAAGAGAAAGGCATTGGCACTTGGACATGCTGGGAGGGAGCTTGATTGGCAGTATGCAATTCTGCCGAGGGTTACCGATGATTCTCAGGTTGAGACAATGTGGCGGGCACCGGGACTCTTACCGCCTAGGCCCGGCACGAGGCCTATATTGCATTCGGCGTTGGGCTCTGAGCGGATGATCTCCACCTCACCTACTCAACAAGGTTCTCTTTGGGCCCCACCGAAACGCAGAGGCCGTCCGAGGGCGATCCCGTTGGACTTTTTTCGCGACGTGTTAGAGCTCCCTGAGGTGATAAAAAGGAAGAGGCCGCGTCGGCTCGCATCGCCGGTCATAATCTCCGATGGTGAGAGCGGCCACGGGGATCCGGTTGCAACTGTCGCGGGAAGTGATGGGCAGTCTTTGTCAGGCCATCAGATAGAGAGAGATAAAGCACAGCTAACCCCCGGGAATGTGGATGGGGATAGCAACAGCCGTGGTCCACTCAGACCTATCAACTCAGAGGTGATTTGCTTGGTAAGCCCAATGAAGGGCGGGGAAGCTCGGCCTTACGAAACTCCAAATAGTCCCCGCTCTAATATTGGAATAAGCGTGGACGCCAGTACGGAACTGGAGGCGGCACTTGAAAGTTTCCGACACCAGCTTGCGGCTCGGAGACGGGACGGGAGATATCATTCTCTCAAAGAACAACCCAGAGGCTTGACATCAAACGACGCAACAGGAACCCTTACTCTCGATGGCGAGGGGCGCTGCCTCGTGATGCCACCGCAAGAGGGTGGTCATCCATCACTCAAACAACTCGCTAGAGATTTATTCTTCATGGATTTAGAAGTATTTACACTTGATGAGCCCCCCCAGTCTTTATGTAAAGACCGCGAAGCCGCCGAAAACAACTACTGTGTGGATGAGCACCATGTGGGTGATCACTACATGGATGGTTCCGGACCGGGATCCCTTTGGGAGTCAGAGAGCGAGTCGGGGAGCGAGTGGGAGAGTAAGGCGGAACCGGGGCGTTCCCAAACTATCAAACACCGGAACATGGCTAGGGCTGGTGGTTCTGGCCCTGGCAAGGGGCTGCAGGGGGGTAAATTGGGTTCTAGTAAGGAGCTGAGGGAAGGTCGACCCGACGAAGCGTCGAAGAAGTCCCTCTCCGTAACTTCTTGTCAGGGCGGGTCACCGAATCAACCTGGGGTACTCTCCGATCCGCCAAGTCTCACTTCTGGAAAAAATTTTATTGTCAGTCTCGAGGATGACGGAAACAGACCCCCTTACCCCTACTATCTGCTGTGCGGCACAGCTATACTCTCCTCTCCTGGTCAGAAACTCACTAGCCTGCAAGTCAGGCGCTGGATTCTGGAGCATTTTTCATATTATCGGAATACCAAAGGCTGGGAGAGGGCAGCCGCGGCATGCATGAAACAGAAATATGGCTTTGCGTTTTCAGATAAGTATCTACCGCCGCGTCGCAACAGTGGTACAAGGAAAGCATATTACTTCACCATTCTGCCAGAGTTTGTGCACTTGTACCTTGAAGGCAGCAAGTTCTTTACCCGGCCTTGGAAAAAGGCCCGTATGCAGGTCGAGCCCTTATTAACGGCCGAAACCCCTAGTCCTTTGCGGCCTCTAGAACTAGGTCATTCGCCCGGCCCACCACGCACTCCTAATCACCAGGCCAATCAACGGCCGGTTCCCGGCTCCACGCCAATCTCGAATCTCCTTAAAGACCCCGCTACCGAAAGACGTCTAGCCATACAAGAGCGGGATGCGGCCGTTCGCGGCATTGGCGGTTCGGAGTCTGTTACTGGAGGAGCTCAAACCAGCGGTGCCATACAATCCAACCAAGACATACAGGATGTGAAAGTGGATATCCTTGGGTTTAGTGATACCGAGTCCATTGCCCAGGGGCTAGAATCCAACCAAGTCGTACAGGGGCGGAATTTGGGGACCGCTGTTGTAGGATCTCGCTCCAGCCAATCCATGCAGGGACAGGAAACGGAGTCGCAATCCAGCAATTCTATACATAGACTGAATGCGGAGGCCATTACTGAAGGACTTCAACCCACCGAATTCAAACAAATGCAGAATGGAGATATCCTTGAATTCAGCGATACTGAGTCAGTTGCCGAAAAACCCAACAAGTTCATACGAGGAGGATCTCCGGAGGCCGCCACTAAAGGACCCCACCTTTTCCAAACTACAGGGGAGTAAAAGGCGGATATCCTCGGGTTTATTATCACCGGGACCATCCCGAAGGGCCCTCAATCTAGCAAAATTATGCGAAGACCGAATGTTGAGATCGTGACCGAAGGACTCCGCCCACTCAAGTCGAGTCACATAGAATCGGACCGTGAATACACTTGAGTTTAGCGATGTCGACTAAAGACGTCCTGCTCCTCCAATCTCAATTGTCTTATATTGGCGCAACCGGAACATTTTCTGGAGTAATTAAGACGGGAACTTTTGGGTTCTCTCTCTGGGCTTGAGACTTTGCAACTGCAATTGTTATTAGCATCCACCGGATTCGGCTTCAGGGTTTTCAGGCTCGTCGGTGCGGGAACACGCACTCGGTTCGCCTCACCCCAATTTTTATCGACACGTCGTAATAACGGAGGGGATAGGCGCTATCCATAATCTCTGTATATAATCATGCTTCCAAGGAGAATATTGTTGAAATGACTTGTTAGGACACTGTCGTGTGTGACTTATAAAAGTAGTTACCGGGCAAGGGAGCAAGCTTACTACAAATGCCCTACTCGAACTTCTGGGTTCCAGCTTCCTCTATATTTTGTCCAGTATTAGTTAACTTGCGACTCCAATTGATCGGGACTCTCGGAGGAGTATATTGATCTGGGATTAGCGAAGCTCCTAACATCTCTTATGTAACGATATTTGTTGGTCTGTGCTTTCTTTTGATGGCCGAAGATCCCGCTCTGCTCTAGTATCGAAAATGGACAACCACCATCGCCAAAATCTGTATCTATATCTCGCCGCGTCTTTTGCGGCGGGTATATTAGCCACCGTGGGATTCAAGGAACTCCGTACATTCTGGTGCCCTGGCCGTTCAGATGCTCAATCCGAAATCTCGCGCGTGCACCCTGCCACTGATGGAATCGACCTGAAAGATGGCAACGGACTATTGGAGAAGGAATCTTCTCCCGCCCCTAGCATAGCGGAGGGTATCGAGGGATGCATCGGAAACACGCCGTTATTCAGGATCAAGTCATTGTCAGATGCCACAGGATGTGAAATTTTAGCAAAAGCTGAGGTACTTCTGCTGTTGCTCCTCTGGCCTTCTATAGTGCGAACAGTTCTGATCTCGAGCAGTTTCTGAACGGCGCGGGGGGCAGTCCGAAGGACAGAGTGGCGCTAAGTATTATCAAGATGGTGAGTTGGTTTCACCAGCAGCAGTTTGGCTGCGGTAGCAGGAATCCCATCGCGCTGATACAAGTCAGGCTGAAGAGCGGGGTCTTTTGACCCCTCATTCCGGGGACACGATATATGAAGGAACTGTTGGCTCAACTGGCATATCTCTGGCAACGCTATGCCGGGCTCGAGGCTACTTAGCGCACATGTATGTACCTGCAACCTAAAAGCCCATCCACTGGATATCTAACGGTTCTGTCGCATAGCTGTATGCCCTCCGACCAGTCTACCGAAAAGTCCGACCTTCTCCTAAAGCTTGGTGCTGAAGTTGAACGTGTCCTGCCTGCTCCTATCGTCGACCAAAACCAATTCGTTAATCTCGCCCGCCTCCGAGCTTCAGAGCACGCCTTTGACCCCTCACATCCAGGTACAGGCTTCTTCGCCGACCAATTCGAGACCACCGCGAACTGGCTGGCGCACTACAATGGCACGGGACCTGAGATCTACCGGCAGACGGGCGGGCGGCTTGACGCGTTCATCGCCGGCGCTGGAACCGGCGGGACAATCTCCGGGGTCGCGCGGTTCCTGAAACCCCGGCTGCCCGGGCTACGCATCTTGCTCGCGGATCCGGAGGGGAGTGGGCTTTATAACCGAGTTAAGTTTGGGGTGATGTTTGATATGAGAGAGAGAGAGGGAACGAGAAGGAGACATCAAGTCGATACGATTGTGGAGGGCATAGGGATTAACCGCGTGACCGCGAATTTTGAAGCAGGACGGGAATTGATAGATGATGCGGTAAGGGTGACTGATGAGCAGGCAGCGGCAATGGCGAGGTGGTTAGTTGAGAGAGATGGGATCTTTGTTGGGAGTAGTAGTGCTGTTAATTGTGAGTTCTCTTGCCCTAGCCCTCCTCATCCTTCTGTTTTTCCACGGAGCTTGCTGTCTAAGCTCCCTTACCTCCACTAGGCGTTGCAGCCGCCAAGGCTGCTCTAGAACTAGGCCCGGGACATAGAGTCGTGACTATCTTATGCGATTCGGGGACGCGACATCTATCTAAATTCTGGGCGAAGGTGGGGAATATTGGTGGGGTATCGGGGGGCATGGAGTTGGAGGATGTGATTCATGCTGGGTGTGATGGCGGTGGGAATTAAGGCATTCTACTGCGAGAATGTATGTACATGCACAAGAGATGTATAGATGGTTAGTGCGAAATTAGAAAGGACTAACCGATAATCCATGAATTATTGGAATAAGAATTCTGAGATATTTCATTCTACCTTGGATACAGAAATTTAACTGAAATAACATAACTCTGGGAAATTTTTATGTAAAACCGGGGGGTGGTTATTCGTTTTCAACCTTTGATAAATTCTCATCGCCTGCTTACATAAGCGGCATAAATCATAACTACTTCCGATCAATGAATTCAGAGCAACGATAAAACAACAGCAACAATAGCAACAGCAGCAACAACACGAGTTCTCTAAAATGCACTGCCAGAAATGCCGATCGCCTCTGCGGGTTGATAGCTCTCTCGAAGACCTTAACCCGGCTGCTTTCGATCTTCTGATAGGTTAGATTAGATTCCCGAATGGCCTTCGCTCTTGCTGAAGCTCAAGAATCCCTGGTTAGGTGCCACAGGGGCATCTCCTCAGGAACTCCCGAAGGGCCTAATACACCAACGGCCTAGCTATTCCCATGCGCGTAGAGATTTGTATGACCAGGCCGCACGACATGCCCAACCACCCGTCTTCAAACGGACAATTGCCGCCCCGCGGTTTCCATCCGCCGCTCCTCAGGCACACCCACAGGCTAGCCCATCGAAGGTCGCGGGTCGAGATAATCCAGCGATGTCGTTTGTCATGCTGACGGACTCGCAAGTTGTCCCTCAGCCCCATAGCAAGATTCCGGAGGGACTACGACAACACTCCATGAGCCGACCAAAGGAGACAGCGGAAGTTAGTACGGATGACAGCGACCAGAACAGAGTCTCACTCTCATATCAGATGGATACAACCACCCGCCTTTTCGAAGTTCTTTCCTCACGATCAGATATCGATCACCCGATTTGCGCGGAGTGTACAGAACTATTAGCCGAAGGACTACAGAAGCGATTAGGGAATGCTGCTAAAGAGCGCGACGCCTATGTGGAGTTCCTTAAAAGGCTGAATGCGGAAGTGCCTACTGAAGAGGAGAGGCAAAGGGCTTCGCAGGATCTCCAATCCACCAAGAGACAAGAAGAGATTTCTTTCGCCGCGCTCCAAGCCCTAGAGCAGGAGAAGGCCGCTGTTGACGAGGAAATATCTGCGCTCGAAGACGAGGCCCGCCGACTAGATATCTCGGAGGAGGAGTTCTGGCGAGAAAGAAATTCCTTCACTCTAACCCTCTCTTCATTTCAAAACTCCCGCGACGGCATCAACCTGCAATACGACCACGACTCCCGCCAGCTCGAACGCCTCCAGCGAACAAATGTCTACAACGACACCTTTTGCATCGGCCACGACGGGTACTTTGGCACGATCAACGGTTTACGGCTTGGTAGGCTCGCAAACCAGCCCGTCGGGTGGAGCGAGATCAATGCTGCATGGGGCCAAACGCTCCTTCTGCTCTCTACGGTGGCCGACAAACTCGGTTTCACGTTCGAAGGTTACAGGCTTAGGCCTATGGGCTCTACCTCACGCCTCGAAAAACTTGAATATCTCCCCTCCTCCACCACCAGTACCGCACACCATGCCCTCCAACCAAAAATTACGCCCCTCGAGCTCTTCTCCTCCGGCAACCTCCCACTCGGTTTCCTTCATCGCCGTTTCGACGCCGCCATGGTCGCGTTCCTGGAATGTCTGCGCCAACTTGGTGATTTCGTTGAGCATGACCCCGCGGGCGGGAGTAGGGCGGGTCACCAACCCGGGCTCAAACTGCCGTATGAGATCCGCAAGGACAGGATTGGCGATGCTAGTATTAAGCTGGGGTTTAACCAGGACGAAGGGTGGACGAGGGCGTGTAAGTATACGCTTACCTGCTGCAAGTTTCTCTTGGCGCATGCGAGCAATGTTGGGGGGTCTGGGAGGAGGAGTACGAGTTGAGGACATTTTGCCTTCGGGGGCACTGGACTCTTGGGCTATTTATGGGCGGTTCTTCTTTAGAGGGTTAGGGGTCAAGCGGCTATAAACATAGCAATATCTTTGATAAACTAGCTTGATTATTTGGGGCTCATGGGTTCTGTTAAGCTCGTGCGATTTCGTGTTGTCCACGCGCCACCCTAGATATAGTAACCTTCTAAAACTCTCCTATCCAGATCTCAGGCCTCTCTACAAAGCCGCAAGAGATTTCGCACATAGAATGAATACAATATACCTAACAACCGCAAATACAAGTCTTTGTTTCCCCCTACACTCTACCCTGGCCGGTCGGGGACCCCCAACGTCATATCACTGTATCGAGTATTTGGTATTAGGAGTTCCATGATGACCTCGTACTTTTCAACCGCGGCCCACGATAGTGCCACCTTACTACTCCTATCCTTGGAATACGGGTTAGCACCCTTCTCGAGTAGCACAACTGAGGGGGTGGTATGTGATCGGTGTTATCCCTGGAGTCTGGGTCGGCTCCCTTCTCGAGTAGAAGCTAACCCATGGCCTCGCGCCTACGCCGCGCGGCATACAATAACGGAGTTGTACCGCTAAGAACCCTAGAGTTCACGTTGGCCTTCTCGAGCAATAACACCTTCACCACCACCCCGTGCCCTTTAATCGAGGTCGAAAATAGGGGCGTCCAACCAACGTACTCTCGGAATCCAGGATGGCTCTCTTGAGTGGTGATTTTACCATCTACCGATTCATGCCCATTCATCGCGGCCCGCGACAGTGGCGTCTGGTGATCTTTGTCCCTGGGTTTCAAGATAGCTCCCTTCGTAAGTCCTTGCACATGGTATTGTGTCCATTTGCTGCGGCATTTGGTACCTGAGTCTGGCCGTAGTTGTTAGTGAACTCTAAGTTAAACCTCTCCTCCTCTAGTAGCTTCGCTACCCAAATGCCCTCCAGATGCGGCGAGTGATAATGCCGTCTGGCCGTTGCAGTCTTTGGCATCCAAATCCATCATGGCCAACTCACTCCTGTCCCCCGGCTATTGGTTGACCGTAATATCCAACAGCTCAGGTGAAAATGGCGCCCCTATCTGCCAGCGGTGCCAGGTGCAGAGGCCCATTATTTCTGCACATGTAATAGTGCTACCCCGTCTCTACCCTGGACCCCTGCCTCCGCGACCCCCTGCACCGGCTGGAGGACCGAGTGCCGGCCGTGTAAGGAAGAATAATAGAATGGAGTTCGTCCGGCAAGGTCTTACATTTGCATATATACGAGCCGATAGTGGACTTGAAGATAGCGTGTTCCTCCATCCCGTTCACCGTACCGTAAATAGTGTATTCTGTTGAAGAGCACATGCTGCACTTGCGTGGAGCACGCTGAAATCGTTCAGCTGCTGCTTCTACTGCTTCTAATTAGAGGAAGCCATCGAGGGACCTGGATTGGAAGCACTGCGCCGAACCCACCTCTGGCTTCTCGCGGGGAACGGACTTGGGTTGCTCAACAACAAGCCCACTCCCGATATCCTTCGGCGCCTCCAGCATGCCTATGGGTTTCGCCTCGAACTGAATAGGCTTCGCAAGGGGAGACCCCGCTGGTTTCGCCAATCCTACCGGCCTGCATTACCTGAAAACTCACTGAGAACCTGCCGATTCGCCCAGATGACAACAAGGGACTTCGACTTTAACCCAGTACAGATCTTCGAGAGGTTCGCGGGAGAGGGCAGCTGGGTTGCGTGGGTCACAGATGGCACCGCCATCGCTCCGGAAGTCTTCTGCTATCTGAAGGAAACAGGTTTACGAGGGCTAGTGGACCAGGAATTCGCCCTCTACCGGCACCACCACCACACCCCCTCTAGGAACTTCCCGGCTTGGATGACTGCGGAATATGTACTATAGTCTTATTCAACAGCTTGCCCACCAAGACCCCGTTTGGTATGCCCTCACGGCTGCAGCAAGGCCGGGCCGGGAATGGCGCCTAGTCAGCTATCCATACATTACCAAGGACACAGGCTCGGGAGGCGAGGCTACGGGGCTCTTATATATGGATCTCAACCTGAATACTTACCTTGCCTATGGATCGGGCGGGAACCGCCTCACGAGCAGCCTATCCATCGATGACGAGGACCCAGATGGCTGCACCGTAGTGGTCAAGAGGCTGCATCGGCATCTCGGCGATTGGCACAAGCGGCCGCTCCAGCGAGGCTGGAATTCTTCGAGGGCGACCACTAATTGGAATCACATTTACAGCGCAGAGGACCGGGAGACCTGGGTTGGGCCAGTGCCAGTGCCATGCCCGGCTTGGAGGATTCGACTGACCCTACCACAGCTGATACACGGCTCGACGGCTAAATCCATTCGGCGTCGGCGTACCATACTCCCATGGTATACGCATGTTGACGCCAGCCATGAGAAACTAGAGGTTGACGGCTGCCCTTCATGGAATGAAATCCGGCAATGCCATATGGATCTCGTGGTGCCAGCGAGAGACCCCAGCGGCTATAGCCCATAGCTCAGGGCACCAGAAGAGAGGTTCGGAGGCAGTATGGTGCACTTCGCCGCTCCTAGGCACTTCGCCGCTGGGGGGAGCCTTGGTAGGACGCCGGAAATGGACTGACCTGGAGACCATGCGAGAGAGGGACATTCTGTTGGGTCCCGACACTAAAGCAGCCCTAGCCTACATCACGGAACTAGAGCTCGTCTTGTCGAGCAATACCGGGCAGCCTTCCGTTCAATTTCTACTATCGCTACAACATGTAGAGAAGGGATGGGCTGGCCTATCCATGCTAGAGAATAGTCCTGAAAGCAATTGTGTTGCGGTTGTGCTGCCCTGTTGGCAGATATACAAAAAAAGTGGCCAAGAACCCGGTGATGGCTAAGATCCTGATGATGCTTTCTGCCTCGATCGTCCCCAGCCGACCGACTTTATCAAAAAAGACAGCTCGGAAAGTACCTTTAAACCTCCGTGCACTGACCAATTTAAAAGATATCAAAATTTTGATTTGGCCAAGCTGTTTAGTGTTTCTGCTAAACTAACGCTCATGTAAACAATTCACAATCCACGGAAGTAGTTGGGTGGGGGTGTCAATCCGTCCGACCCGGTATAGTATATCCCATAAGCTCGTTCGCTCTATCCCAAAGCTCGAGCTCCTCATCACCAGTAGTCTTCTGCCCACTTAGTAAAGTAAACGGTGCCAAATATTTGTGGTGGCTTACACTGTATTTCTCTTTAGGGGCCTCAAGAGGTTTCTTATAAGCAGCGGCGGTAGCTTCATATTGAGTGTACTGCTTTGGGTCCAATGCCTTCCATTTTGCTTGAAGAACCTCGTCAACTTGCTCTACATGATTAAGCCGACGTTAGTAAACTCGGGGAATATGTAACAGGGTAAGCGCCTCTGGCGTCGCACCAAAGGGGATACCGGGGTCCTCATCTCTAACTTTTCCATGCTGCTCCATTGCGAAGATTGTGTAGGCGGAGAGACCGTGCTCGGGTGTAGTGGACGTGTTACTGACAGAACTTTTTACCAAAGAGATGTCAGGCCATCGTTCTATGATCTTTGATCCAGCTGTTGTAGACGGATCCTCTGCGGGTATTCGGCAGCAGTCACCAATCCAGGGAAAAGCGTCCCTTGAGCTTTCGATTATGCCTTGTCGAGCGTCCACAGCACGGATCAATTGAAGTAGTCGTGATGCATTTATCCGGTTGTCAGGCACCGGCTGCATCATCGCAACACACCATTCCAAAGCAAAACAAATCTGCCGCTTGGCACTGGAAATATCATGCATATAGTTTGTCCAGATCCCAACAGGGGTTATGGTGCTGCTGGAACTGTGGTGTTTGATACAAGCAACCAAGCTCAGGATCCACTCTAAGGATTTTCCGATATTTGCAGAATATGTTCGTTTACCGTTGGTCTCCTTAAAGTCATGCAGTTTCTCAAGCGATACTTCGTAGTCCCACATCAAGACCGTAACCATTTCAAGGAAGACACATCCCAGTGAAAATAGGTCTGATAATCTTCCTCGGCGAGCTTCGGCGGCAACTTCGGGAGCACAATACATAGGCGTCTTGCCATCAACGAACCCCGTGGTCGAAGTGGTTACTTCGTCCAAAACATCTCGGGCTATGCCGAAATCAGTATAAAGAATCCCTCTACCGTCGATAAGAATGTTTGCGGGCTTAATATCTCGGTGCTTAACCCGTTCAGTGTGCAAGTAGTTTAACCCAGCAGCGAGGCAACCGAACCAGGAATACATCCTGTCGTCTAGTTTAGGCTGGGGGTTTTCGTCGAAGTATCCCTCCAGGTTCATTTCTGCGACAGGAGCCATAATGATTCCGAACTGCCTCCCTTCCGAATATGTCGCGAGGACTTGAATAATATGGTGGTGATTTAATCGTTTGACGATGTCGACCTCGTTCTTGATGCGTTCTCGCACACGTACCGGCATTGAGGGTGGCATCCTTATTGTCTTCCTTGCAATGCGACCATGCATCGGGACTTTGCCAGCGAGGGGTTTGACTTCTTCGACTAACCCGTATGCCCCATGGCCAAGGACGCGAAGGGGTTCGTAGGGGACATCCTTTCCTTGCTGGTAATGCTGGTGGAAGACGGCGTCAGGGGTTTGGGGTTGAACACTCTGTGAATCGATAGCATTTGAAGCTTGCTTGAATGTACTCACTGGGGACGGCCGGGAGCTCGATGGTCCGCCTGCGTATGGCGTTTGAGGGCTTGGACCGTAGTTAGACTCCACCTGTGGGGTCCGCTTACCCTCAGACAGACGGGAGGCTTCAGCTTCTTCAGCTCCACGCTTCTTCTGCCTCCCTTCCGCCTTAGTTTTCTCTTCTGCCTGTCTCCTAGCCTGCTCCTCTTTTGCGATTTTTCTAGCCTGTTCCTCTTTTCTCGTTTCTTCAGCCTGGCGTCTTTTCCGTTCCTGTTCTGCCTTAGCCTTCCCCTCTGCCTCCTCTCTAGCTTGCTCCTCTTTCCTAGCTTCCTCAGTTCGATGCCTCTTCCGCTCCTCTTCTACTTCAGCCTTCTCCTGTACCTCTTTGCAAACTTGCTTCCCTTCCCCCATTTGAACTGGTGCTGGACCACCTGCACCGCAGTCCTCGGGGATGGGTTGTGTACCCCGCACGTTACCTTTGCGGTGTGTTGTGTTTCGTACGGGTCGGCCAGGCGCATAATACATAGGATCGGGGTTAACTTTCTTATGGATAGTAGAGTGGGATGACGATGGGCGGGATGGTGGGCGGGATGATAGTGGGCGGGATGATAGTGGGCGGGATAGTGGGCGGGATAGTGAGCGGGTTGGATGTAAGCGTCGCAGGGACTCTGACGGATTTTCGGCCGATGGTGCATATCGTTGTCCCTGGGGGATTTCATAGTCCGATCCAGTTGCCCCGGTTCTCCAAGTTCGAAACCGGGTAAGTCCAGATCGAATCATGTCTGTCGATCATATTAACCCTCTTGCTTTTGGTCAGCCTATGGAATATTCACCCATTTTGCCGGCCAGGTCCATCTCTCAACCTTAGTCGGATAACTACTAAGGCTCTACTAAGGCTCTATTGAAGGTCGATCCGACCCTAAGTTTCTCCATATTCGCAACTGGCCTGCTAAGTTGACGTTTAGTTGGCAAACGATGTGGAGGGTTTTCTTTCGCTCGTCTAACTACCAGATTATGGGGAGGAAACAAGTGACAGCCGTAGACCCCGCTGTATAGTGAGCAAGTTGACAATTTGGCAAGTTGCGGCAACGGAGTCTCAAACATAAACCCACCATAAAAATATCGCACAAGGTAGAACCAGAGATAGCGAAAAGATGCAGGGATCAGAACGGCAATATCTTGAGAATTGATGAGTGCATGAAGGTTGATTTCCGGACGGTTCTTTTTGAAGGGGTCGGTCGGCCATAAGGGCAAGCGAGGCTACAAACCAACGAGAGGGCAGAAATGCAAGAGTAAAAAAAAATTAGCGAGAGGTTACGAAGGCAGCGGCCATAAGTCTTGACCCATCGCGCCTAGGCGGCTACCCTACTAAACTGCTGCCTCAACTAAATTTTTTGCGACTGTTAGCTTTTTACAGTCAAGACTTTACTTGATAGTAATAGGTGATTGAATTTTTTAATTAAATAAATAAAGTAAAATGTAGAAGAAAAGTGAAAATAATAATAATAAGAAGAAATTTACTACATTAAATACTTTGTCTTTTTTGTACTTATGTTATAGGTTTATTTCATAATATTATTATTATTATATGTTGATATTATTTATATATTTACTTAATAAGTCTATTAGCTTATTTTTTAATACTTTATATATAACATTCTGAACTGGGTAGTGAGACAGGACCAAGTAATGAGACACTTGGTTGGTTACCTCTATTGAGATGTCGCAACTACAATAAAAATACTGTAGTGGCTTTCTGAGCTTTTGCTAATGCTACTATAGTTCTTTTCTTCCTCTTCTAATAATATTGGGATGTATGTTTGTTGGTATCACGGCACATAAAGACAGGGCTTGTAAGCTTAGATCAGTATAGGGTCTGTACTTAAGTCAAGCTCTCAAGCTCCTTTTCTGACCGACAGAGTTGATTCTTCAATCTCTATCGGTCAACACACCTCTTGTATATAGTTCATCTAATAGAAGCCACCCGGTGGCCCTAGCTAGTAGTCCGGTTCAGACTACAGGGCGTAGTCTGATCTTTTTGGTGGCAACGGTTGGTTACCCGGGTGGCTAAGCGAGGGAGGTCGAGGTGTAGTCTAAACCCGTAGTCTGAATTAACCTAATTAGGAATGGTGGCCACACCCACCCAAATTTCAAAGTGATCGCACAGCGACGTGAGCGACGCGGATTAGGTCCATTTTTTGAGGCGAATCAAACGCCGGTCTCAGAATTGCGATTGGACACATGGTCGCGAAGTTATAAGGTGTGTAAGTTGGGTGCTTAGGGTTATGGAACCCCGACCGGGCCAGTGGGTTACCCGGTGGGTTACTCGGTGCCAATTGGAGTAGGCAACCCGGCGCATGCAATTGAGCAACAGCACAGCGATCAATTGGAAAATCGTAAGAAGTCATTTTGTAGCGCTTGGCGAGGCGATGAAGAATATCAAAAAAATCTCAGGAATCCATCAAGGTTTGGTGAAGTTACGACACTTTTAAGATAATTGAGACTTCCGCTTAGTCAGAAGCCATTCATGAATGGCTCCTAACTAAGCAACTCACAACTCGCCTCCACTACAATAATGATAGTACAGCGGTAGCAGCAATGGAGGTGGTAGCAGCAACAGCAGAAGTATAAGTACCAATAATAGTAGTGGTAGTAGCGGTAGAGGTTGCAGCAGTGGCAGAAGTATTAGTAGCAGTAGTAGTAATGTCAGCAGCAGCGATAGCAGTAATAGTAGTGATGATAATAGCAGCAATGGTAGCGGTATTGGTAACAGTAATAGTAGTAGTGTTAAAGGCAGCAACGCCAGAGGTAGTAACAATGGCAGCAGTATTGAAGGCAGTAATAGTAAAGGTAGTAGAAGTAACGAAGGTGGTAGCAGTAGCAGAGGTATTGGTAGTAGTAGCAATAACAGTGATGTTAGCAATATTAATAGCAGTAATGGTAGTAATAGCAGTAGTGTCAATATCAGCAATGGTAGCAGCAGCAATGGTAGCAATGGCAGTGGAGTTAATAGCAGTGACAGTAGCAGTAACAATGGTAGCGGTGGTAGCGATAGTAGTAGTGTCGAAGGCAGTAACGATAGAGGTGGCAGTAGCGGTGAAGGTAACAGTAGCGGTGGAGGTGATAACAGTATTGGAGATAGTAGCAGCAGCAGTAGTAGAGGTGATAGTAGTAATAGAGGTAACAGTAGTAGTAGTAGCAACGGAGATGATAGCAACAGCGGAGGTAGCAGCAGTAGTAGTAATAATAGCAATTGTAGTAGTATTAATAGTAGCAATAGTAGCAATGTTAATAGCAGCAATAGTATCAGTATCAATAGTAGCTATAGCAATAGTGTCAAAGGCAGTAATGGCGAAGGTAGGGATTCACAGCATAGCTAGTATTGCTGACAGCAACTTTACCACAGAGTAAGGAGGCAGAGCTGTTTAGTATAATTAGTATTGAAGGACCATTAATTTTTAAAGACAAGACTTTATGGTATAATATTACTTATGCTGTTAAGATATGTAAAAGTAAGGAGAATATAGATAGCAAAGTTATTAAGATTGTAAAGAGCAGGTTATAAAAGTATAAGAGTAAGAGAGTTGATAGAGGTAATAGTGGTAGCAATGGTAATGATGATAGTAAAATTATTGTATATAAAGAACAGTTTGAACATTGTAAAAGACTTGAAGTTGAACTTGGGTATAAGATATACTTTGTAGATGCAGCAAACAAGAAACAAGTATTGTAAGACTGGCTAGATAAGAAGACTTAGATATTAGTAATGATGAATGCATTAGAACTTAGAATTGATATACTAGATATGTAACTTGTATTATATGCAGAATTAGCATTTGACTTACTAAATTATATATAAGAGTCTGGATGGGCAGAATGAGACAAGTTACGATATGAAGCAATTGTATTATTAGTAGAGAATAAAATTATAAGCAAGTATAAAGATACAAACTAGAGATTACTATAAGAATATCCGTTATAAGATAGGTGACAATGAGTTAAGCTAAATCAGTATCTTGATAGAAATCTAGAGATAATACAGTATATGGAAAATCAAGAGAAGTGTAACAAGTATATAAAAGATAAACATGAGATTAAAAAAAGTCTAATAAGTAAGTTATATATGACAGATGTGAGTAATATATATAAAACATCGAACTTATATAAAGTAAATATAAAAAAGAAAGAATTATTAGAATATAAAAGAAACAATAGCAGAGACAATAAAAAAAGTATTATGCAGAATGAAAAATAATAGCAGCTAAGATATATAGTTTGAAAGAGTTATTGAAGAAGCTATGAGGATGATTTATATATTGTTATTACAATGATAAAGAGTATGAGTATGAGTTTAAAGTATGTATATAGGGGCAGAAGAATTATGAGGTATATAAAAGAGTTAAGAGAGGTATTAAGTATATACAATATACAATGTGATGTGCTGTGGATGTGAATGTCTGCAGTAGGTATATATAGAGTACTTGATAGGAGGATCATAAAAGTGTTTATATATGAATATAGTATTAGCTAAGGTAGTAGTATGACTGTTAGATAAGGTAAGAGATAAGGAAAAAGAATTAATACAAGTAGAACAAGGATATAAAGAAGTATGTAAGATAATGAATAGAAAGTTTGAAGGGATTAAAGAGGTGGTATCATAGGTTAAGGAGATAGGAGGGATTTTAAGCAAGTAAGTAAGTAATACAGCAATAGTTTTTAGTAAATTATTCAAGTAAGTTATATAGAATAATGAGGTTATAAAAAGTAAAAGTATGAATAAGTTCTATGTGATCAAGATTTTTGATCACATAGAAGATTATATCATCATAAAGTAAGAATTTTTATTGGGTAATGATATAATCATATATAAAGTTATTAATTGAAGTATGAAAGAATAATGAAATAAAAAAACTTTGTATAATGAAGTTATAAAGTATATTATTTGAAGTATATTAAATTAAAAATCTTATCAATTAGTTAAGATTCAAGTGAGTAGAGTTCAACTTCTACGGTATTCTCGCCACGATAGGTTAACTTTAACTCAACACCACGAAGTGGTGTTGATATAAGAATTGCATATATAACTAAACCAAGGCTAGCGATTTTATCGCCGGTCTTAGAATTGAATTAACTCTTCAATTGCTATTGTTATGGTGATATAAAGTTGCGACCGGAGGTAATTTTTAGGGTTAGGGTTAGGGTTAGGGTTAGGGTTAGGGTTAGGGTTAGGGTTAGGG
>JAGHQL010000183.1:0-52686 GCA_020080175.1 Glutinoglossum americanum
CCCCACCCGCCTTTTCGGTAGTAAGAAAAACACCGAAAATCCCACCTCTCATTCTTTTTTTATTTATTTATTTTCGTTTTTATTTTTATTTTCTATTTTTTTTTCGCTACCGCTCGTCCCCGCCCGAAAAAATTAAAAAAATTAAAAAACCTTACGGGCGGCCCGGGAGAAAAAAAAAAAAACACAAAACAAAATAGAAAGGTCCCCTCCTATGGCTGCCTGCAAAAGTAAAAAGGAAAAAAAAAAAAAAAATTTCCCGATGGGAGGGTTTGTTTTATTTTCATCTATTTTGCTTTTTTTTTTTAAATGGTCGCCTTGTCGTATTTTTCTCTCTCTCAGCCCTGACGAGGAGGGGCGCAGGGGGGATGGGCGAAGGATTTTTTTTTTTTCTCTTTTCTTTTCTGATGCTGGCTATGCGGGGGGGAAGGCTATGGGTCATCGGTGAAGGAGCGAGGTAGATTGGGGGTATTTTGGCATCGTGGCTCGTATTGCATGTATGTACGTAGTGTTTTCTTGTCTCTCGGTTGTGGTAGGAGAGTGCGTAATTTCACGATGAACAGCCCTTTTTTTTTTCTTTTTCTTCTTCATTCCGCAGCCTCGCCCGCGATACATGTAAGGATGGGATATGGCGGTAAGCGCCTTGAGACATGTCGTCGTCGTTCCCCCGGATTCCGAGACCGACATCACGCGAGGGGCGCGCGTACTCAGGTCGGCCCCAAAGCCGACGGGCAACGGTGAGGGGGGAGATACTCGAGCGATGTGCGCTTATCTCAGATCTTCGGAGTGGGAGAATTCCGGAGCGCCTCGTTCGTTATGATTTCACACACAAATCGGTCCTGAGGACCCATTTCTCGCCCTGTACGACCTCGCGTCCCTCATGAAGGAGGCATTCCTTGCCGTGTCGGTGAAGGAGGGCCATGCCGGCAGAAGGTGGTATGCTAATAGGTGAGGGGTCAGGCGATGCTGGCGTTGATGGGTAGAAGATGGTCTCTCCGCCTGCTGAAGGAGTGGTGAGATAGAGGAGGAGGGTCCATGTAGTCTTGGCTCGAGTGTTGGAGGGATGTATGAGGACGTTGCTGTCGTCATCTGGATCAAGAAGAAGAGATTAGTGATGGACGCGCACGCTGGCGTATTGTAGATGGGGCAACGGTGGACGGAAGTCGGCACAGAGAGTGTCCGACGGAATGGGGAGTGATCAGTGTGGGGATGGGGTTAACGGCTTTAGTGGATCGGCCGAGAGAAATGAAAGCTGGAGAACTCGTAGAATGGACGGAACGTTCGAAGTGAGACAGGGAGCAAAATTCCCAGAGAGAGGCAGAGCCTCACGAGAGGGTCATCGCGCCGTTCTGCTGCTGCCTGGGATGATGTCGCTAGCCTCGGCATGTAAAGCAATTTGAGCCTCATTTTAACGCAAATGCCGAGAGTAGGGCTGAGTGAGGTACGATCGAAAATGAAAGTGAAAAACGCGCCCGGGATTCGTTAAATGCGAGAGAAACATCATCGGGAATAGGGTACTAACAGTGCTGGGCGAAGAATTGGCCCTTCCTGTAGCGATAAACCCGAATATTAGGGTTTAGGCCAACGACTTCTCCTCCCCAGAGCAACCGCCTCTCCTCGTCCGTCATGGTCTCATCTTCTTCACCGCCGCCAGATCCGAGAACCAGGCCCTTCAAGGCTGTCTCTTCCCATAGCCTCTTCGCGAACGCCGGGTCGTCGACCTGATACCTGTCATTGATCCTGAGGGCCTCGTCGCCCTTTTTAGGTTTGCTGGGCGTAGTGGACAGCGGGAGAGCCGAAAGGAAAGAAACGTAGGCTCTGCAGAGCGTTGGGGTCAGGAGGTTGGGGATTAGTATTATTTGGTTTGGGAGAAGGGTTTGGATGGATAGGTCGGTAGAGGGGACGAGAGGCTGAAGACGCGGCCAGTCGGGGAGAGTATCGTTGCTGTTGCCGCTCTCACTGGAGGTTTTTGCAGATTTGGATTTTGCTTTTGTAGTTTCCCTCTGTTTGCCCTTGTTCCCCTTTGGCGGCATCACCAAGAGGTTGTGAGAGTGGGTGGGTATCTTCAAGGGTTAAGAATCGCATGGAGGTTTTAGCGGCGGACGGGAATTATCTAAGCGAGTCTCTTGAGGCTCGTTCATTGCTCATGCCAAGAGTCTTGCGGTGCTGGTTCCTCAGATCATCTGCGGCTTCCTAGTTCACCGTTGAGGATCACAGTGGGAAGAGAGTGTTTGCAGTCCCTCATACACGTTGAATCCGAATACCCATCCGGGTGCGACGAACTCTCTGTGTGTTCTGCGTCCTGGAGAGGCGCGATCGGCGATTGACAGGACGAGCGTTAGCGTCAAATGCAAATGCAAGCTAACACTTCACCGCAACGAAATGGAGATGAATCGGGAACATGACCTCAACAATGATCAGGTCCGGCTCGAACCCCCAGAGTCTGGCAATCGTACTGGCTCTTGCGACGCGACCGAACAAGTGAATTCGTCTCCTCTACGTCGGTCGGCGGAAGACGTTGGCGTACGAGGCAAGACTTCCGAGCAAGATATCCTCCACGCCAGAGAAGCCACGTCGGCGAACCGGGAAATGTCCGAAGTCACAGGCGTTGACGCTCTTCAACGAGCCATCACGGCGGCTGCCGATAACCATATAATGGAGTCAATGACGCCTCATGACCCGCTAAATCGAACCTTGATGGCGAACATTGAAGATCATGGGGATTTCAATCTTCCGTCCACTACACCCTTCCGAGGCAGGCCTGGCGAGGAACCCAATGCTCCGCCTTTGGCTCTTCATAGCACATCGCTGCCGGTGCCATTGGGCGACGCGATGGTGGTGGACTCTCCGCTTCTCGACACATCGCCTGTCCTCCAAGAGCCTACTGAGGCTCCTCGCATACAGGCCTTTGCGAAGCTGGAGTTCGACGATGGGCAATTCTACATGAACACCTACTCTGTTATCCTTGGACGCGACATACGCGCCGCGAGGGCGGCATACCAAAGGGAACAGCAGGAGAGGGAATCGACGAAAGAACTTATGCGTGGAGGCCAGAGTGCGAGCGGGGGTGACGCTTCGCAGACGGCTTTTCGTGTCAAGCGCGGAGGGAGCACGAAGATGAACAGCAGTGTGGTTAGCGAGAGCGGTGGGATCATCGGCGTCGATGATCCGGCAGATGACAGCCGTCGGAAAAAGAGCAAGAAATCAAAATCGACAACTTCCTCCTCGCAACAGATTTCCAGAAAAAACTCGATTGTTCAGCCAACTGGTCACACCGATTACCAGGCCCTAGCCCAGCCTTCAAATTCCGACGGGGCACATCCCGTCGACCCCTCGTCCTTACTCCCTTCACCGGAGGAATGCCCTCTCATCCCGATCCACCCGCCCGCTGTGACGACTGGCACGGGGTCACACAAGGGCATCTCGCGGAAGCACGCCAAGATCGCCTACAATTTCGATACGCATATCTTTGAAGTAGAAATCAAGGGCAAAAACGGCGCGTTTGTGGACGATCAATGGTACGCGCCGGGCGATGTTCGGCCATTGAAGAGTGGGAGTTTTATTCAGATTGGCGGAGTGGGTATCAGGTTTCTGCTGCCGGAAGTGGTGTTGGGACAAGGAGATGCGGAGGAACAAGGGTATAATCATGATGACAAGGAGATGAGCTTTGCATTCGAGAATGGCAGGGGTGTTGAGATGAGCAGCGGCGCTGACGAAGGGAACGAGGACGACGACGAAGGAGGCGAGAGTGGAGATGAGGACGATGAGGAAGAGGAGGACGAGGTCGATGGGGAGGAACGCGATGAAGACGACAAAAGGGAAGAAGAGGAGGCTCAGGAATCACCATCCCCTGAACCTCTTCCGCAGCCTCCTCCAGTGAGAAGAGGACCCGGTAGACCACCTAAGAATGGAATTTCCAAAAGAGAACGAGAACTCGCAGAGAAAGAAGCTAAGGAGAAGGCAAAAGCCAGGGAGAAAGGAAAGAGGTCTGTTCCGCCAGTTACAAAGAACAAGGTCGGAAGACCGCGTAAGAATTCCCGGCCAGAAACCCCCCCGCCCAAGCCAGAGAAACGGAAATACACAAAGAGGAAAGTAGCAGATGCAACAGGCTCGCCTACAAAGACCAAGAAAGAGAAAGATCCGAAAGAGCCAAAACCGCAAAAGGAAAAGAAAGAGAAACGACCTCCTAAACCACCCCGATCACCATCTCCAGTGTTTGATGAATCAAAACTTACCGCCGAGGAACTGCAAAAGCCCCAAGCATCCTACGTCATCCTCATCCACGAGGCCCTCACCAATTCGAAAACGGGGGCGATGTCTCTCCCTCAGATATACCGGGCCATTGAACGGAAATATCCCTTCTACAAGCTTCGAGTTCAAACCACTGGTTGGCAGAGTAGCGTAAGGCACAATTTGTCGCAACACCACGCGTTCCGGAAAGTTGAGCGGGATGGAAAAGGGTGGTTGTGGGGGATCGTCCCCGGGGTCTCCATCGAGAAGGAGAGAAAAAAGCGGATGTCGCCTCCGCCTCTGCACCATCATCAACAACCTCTACAGCAACAACCGGTCGGCCGGGGGATGCCGCTGATGCAGCAGCCGATGATTCCAGCACCACCAGGGCTAGGAAAAGGGCCGGCTGGCCCTCCTATGCACCCAATTCCTCCGAATGGTTCTACAGGAGTCAGAGCAGGATATGGAATGGCTTATCCGTCGCCTCAAGGAGGGCCTCCGGGAGGTCCAAATGCGATCCCAACACCAATCGTAAATGTGCAGGGAGCTACGTTCGTTAATTCAACGCCATCCGGTCAGATTCCGCAGCGGCAGCAAGCCCCGCAGTCTTACTCTGGCAAAACTACCGTTACTGGACCCCACTCAATGCAAGAGAATAGGCCTCCGTCTATCCAATCTCCTACCACTGCTTCTGCGCGACCGCCTCCCTCAACCACTGGACCTACTCCTCCCCAGACTCCTCAAAATCAGCCTCGCAGCATCAAGCTGAACGATAAAACCCTCCAGGCGATCGCCTCATTTCAAACAGCTCTGGTCTCTAAACTCACCGCTAACGGATCTAAGGATGCAGAGGCAATAGTCCAATCCGCGGTCAACCGCGCCCTTGGTATCGCAGATAAATCCTCGGTTCCAGGAAAGGAGGATCCGCAGGAGGTTGCCATCATGAAGGCAGTGTCTGGTCTGCTGAATCAGATAAACAACAAACCATCAGCTCCTTCGTCATCTTCCAGCACTAGCGGTGGCGCGGAGAATAAGAATACGCCTCGTTCTCAGCAGCAGCAGCAGCAGCAGCAGGGGAGACCAACGTCTCGCTCAGGTGGTGTGACTCAACAGCAATCGCCAGGACAAGGCAGTCGGCAAGGCCAAGGCCAACATGCAGTTCAAGCACAGCTTGTCCGTTTCCTCTCGACAGCCCTGACCAAAGGTAGCCAAAAGATATCCCCGCAGCCGGGCGGGAGGCCTCCATCCGCAAGCAACGCTTCAGTCGGTGTTAGTGGCGGTGGCGGTGGCGGTGCCGCGCAGACGCGCACGAATGGCACAGCGGCCCCCAGACCGCCACTTCCCGGCGCACCCCCGCCGAGGGCGACGGGAGCAACGGTCCCGATTAACGCCCACAAGAGTCCCACGACGTCGAAGCCTCCTCAGCAGCAGCAGTCCGCGGCCGCGAACGCGAGCGCCCAGAAACAGATGCAGGCGGAGACGCAGTCGCCTCCTCCCGTCGCGGGCGTGAAGCGTCCCCTGGAAAATGGCGACGCTGCGGAGGGACAGCCCGAGGCCAAGAAGGTCGCCGTTGCCAGCGATGCTGCTGGTGGGGAAGAGGGTCACGGCGCTTAAACTTTTGTTATCTGATACGAAACGCTAATTATTATTTTTTTTTTGAGGGAATGGCAGGCCCCGTGGCGGCGCTCATCGAACCTCATTACGTCTACTACTCTTCTTCCCTCTCAGCTTTCTTTTTTTTTTTTCTATTATTCTAGACCGCTTCTGGCTTCCCTTCCGGCTGCTTAACTGGGAGGTCCCTCTGCGAGATTGAAACGAGGATGATGATTTTTTTTTTTTTTTTTAAAAAAAAAGGAACCCTATTCTCTGTTCTCTCGCGATGGACTGAGAGATAACGATTTCATGGGTCGATGAAATGTCAAGGCAAACGAGTATTGTTCTTTCTCTTCTCTTCTCTTCTCTTCTTTTGCCTCTTTAAACCATCTCTTCGAAACCCTCACCCCTCGCATTTATTTGTTAATCAAGCGGGGCCATCAATCACTATTCCAGTAATTTTTTTTTCTTCTCTAGTTCTCACGGGCAAGGGGGTTTTTTTCTTATCGAGCATGTGATAGGGTGGGAGAGTTTTGTTGGGGGTTTGACGATACGGTCTCCTGGTTCACTCGTTTTCCCCTTCTGAAGCCAGTGTGTTCTCTGTGCTCTCCGATGATCAAGGGGAAGTGAATGGAATGGGGGCAGATTTCCAGAAGCAAGGCAGCGAAGATGGGGGGTAGGCCGTGGACCGCGGGGGTGGGTGGGAGGATTCGTAGTATACACTCAATTGCGGAGACGAGAGTCCACCGCTCCTTTTTCTCATGATAAGGGAAACAGAAGAATATAAACACCCAATTTGAAAAAAAAAAAAAACTGGAACGCCTTCTCTCTCTTGAGCCACCGCTATGGAATGTTTTTGGTTCGTATGTGGGTGGAATTTAATTCGTTTAGATGTAAGGAAGTAACAGGCAGACATCTGGAGGAGGGAGAGAGAGAAAGAGGAATAGCTATCCGATAACCAGCCAGGACGTGCGCTCTCCCACGACTCGAGCAAAGCACAATGGAAAAAGAGATCTTCTAACGTGGAGTCGGGAATTGGGATCGGATCTCCACCTCTCCACAACTCTCGCGAGAGGGAAACTATGCCGTATGAGGGCTCCATCAAACTTTCCATAAGTTGGCCCGTCAGTCTCTAGCCTCTCACCTCCACTCCCCACGCACCACCACACCCGCATCCCCCACCCCAAACCCTCACATCCCAAAGCTAGAAAACCCAAAAGTAAAAAAACTAAAATATGACAAGCACACTTGCTCCTGCCTGAAACCCCCCCCCTCCGGCCTTGGGTCGAAAGTCTAGATGGGATGTGACGTGTTGAATTACTAGTAAGCGCGGATACAGAAAATCGGAGGCGAAGTGGAAGGAGATCAAATGGCCATTTCGGCTTGTAGTCTCTTGAGCTCTGCTTCCTCGTCCTCCTCTCTGGTAGCGGGGGCTTTGCCTTTGACTGTTCACGTATTCCGTTAGCTCATATTCCGTGCCAAAAGCCTAGGAAAATCAACTCACCAGGTCCGTTCGGCACACTCGGTATCCTTCCGATATCACCGGTGACAGGGACTTGTCCTGTCTTGAGCATCATATCGTCAAGATTCTCCTGCACCATATCCTCAAGTTCTTGATCAAGCTCTTCCTCATCGATAGGCTCGCCTAGGGGCGTGCTGGTGATGGCATTGCCGATTTCTTCGCCTAAAGCATGCTGTTCGCGGAGCTCTTCTCTGGTGTGAGGCGGGGGGTGTTAGCTTGTTTGGACTCGAATAAAAGAGGCCTGCTGGAGGGTTCGGAGACAAGGAATTGAGGGGATAACGTATAGATATAGTGGACATACAATGTGCTGTCGACCTTTTCCATAGTCATGCCGCCATGAATAGCTTTCATAGCCTTTCCAGCATTCTCCATCGCCTTGAGGGTCTCGTAGTTTATATTTGCGGACTCAATACTGTAGATTTGCTGTTCTAGCTGCGCTATCTGTGATTGCGTTTGGTTGAAGGAGTGTTCATGTTGCTTCTTCCGCTTAAGAGCTGCCCGAGCGGCTGTTTTTGTGCACCGGTAACAGATTAGTTAAGTGATACGGGTTGTTCGTTGGGGCAATTATTGGGCGAAAGAGAGGCGTGGCGTGAGAATGACTCTATGTCAAAAACACGAAACAAGGTCTCCTTAGGGACTACATAAAGGGGGAGGAAAACTGGGAAAGAATAGGAAGACAATAAACTAACCATTCTTATTCGTGCTGATATTCTTCCTTGCAATCGCATCTTGCTCATTCATCTGCCGCTCTAGATGTGCCTCCCGCTTTTGTAGCATCTCAAGCTGCTGTCGTAGCGTCAGTATCGCATTCTTGGGTAGATCTTTCTTCTTGGCCGCGCTAGAGCCGCCGAACCAGGACCACATCCTTGTGTACGTTCGGGAGCGGTTGTGTACGTGCAGGATATTCGGAGCTAGTTCGGGCTAGAGGGTACCGTATATAGGTGCCGCTGATGGAGGACTCAAGGTCGGCTAAAAAGGACTTGAGGTGCCTAAAGGGGAGTGTTGTGCGATGCAGCTCCCTCCCACGATGGTGGCGATGGGGCTTCCGCAAGTGACTTCAATCCGATGAGACATCAGTTCTTAAAGCGTTCAGCACCGCAGAGATCGAATAGAACTAACCAGTAGATATGAAGCTCCACTGAGGGTCGCAGGTAGTAGGTGCTTCCAAGATGCAAGCTGGTAAAATCTTGCTATACCACTCTGAACTTTGTCATTCAAATGATGAGGATGAGGTTAGCAATCCGGACCATCTCAAAATCTCGGTCACGTGGGTGGACCCAGTGAAAGGCTGCCTAAACCGCTTTTGTCGAGGACCTGGCGGCGGCCAATGACAATGATCCTTCTCGGGGAAATCCAAGGATGGATCATTGAGAAGTGACTATGAGCGGAGGCAATAACGGTCCAGTATCCTCCCGTCTAGTGTTCCTTTCAGATCTTCCTTCCATTCCTGTAGGAGAAAAGGTTCGATTTCTTGGATGGTTTGTCCTCAATCTCCCCGACGCTGAAGCCGCTATTACGCTAACAATATAAGAAACTCTAGTATAGCAAACTACACCACCGCCACTGCAACGCTAACTCTTCAACACGCCTACCCTTCCCCAAGCCCACACCTGCCGACTGCCTATGTGGACGTCAACCCCCCGCTCTCCGCACTCAAGCCCACAGATACGCAGTTCGGGGAATGGGTCAACGTGATTGGTTATGTGACTGATGGCTCATCACTAGCAGGCAGCAGTGGAGGTGACAAGAGAGGCGAACTGAAGAGCAGAGCGCGCGCTTCGGCAAACGTGCAAGCGGTTATGTTATGGTCGGCTGGCGCGATCGATGTGGGGGAATATGAAAGAGTACTGGAAGATCGGTTAGAGGCGGAAAAGAGGGCAAAGGCACGGTGATGCTCGTTGTCTTCGACAAGGGAGGAAGAGAAGGATGCTCTGTATGTGTCGTTCAGATATCGTGCAATTCGACATGTCTTCATGGTCACATGGAAAGATAGTTGGCTAATACTTGGCGGCATTCTACCCACTTGCGTCAATCAGACATAGTTATTCATACCAACGGGTCAAGAAATAGGAACAGAAACCCTTTGCAAGTGCCACATCGCTACCTAGTCATCTCCCATACAACAGTGGAATCTCCTCAGATACGAAACGGAAAAAAGCCGGGCCAACAGTAACCACGCCAACCACGGTTGACCCAGGACGCGAAGAGAGACGACAGAGCCCCCGTCTATTACTCACAAAACCACCACAACCAAACCAAGACGGGGGAACTCTCTCCACGCATCTCCAAGCCGCTACACCCGCACCCAAACCAGCCACACCCAGCGACCCCCCCTAAACCAACACCACCACCCAACAAAAAAGCCACCAAACCCCACGACCCCACCCGCACACATCCCCACGAACCCAAGAAGCCCGGGGTGACGCAACAACCACCCACCCCCCTCCCCACCAACGACAACCCCCCCCGAGAGCGCGCGGAGCAAAGGACGGGTTTCCCTGAGCGGATTGAGATTGCAGCGTCCATGCCCCGGGTCCTTTTTACCCCCCCCCCCTATTCTACCGCGCGCGGTCGAGGCCGGGCTGTTGGTTTTCCGGGGGCGTGCGCAGCGCGGAACGTCCCTGGGAGTGGAGCGTTTCTCGTTCGATTCAGGGGTAGGGGGGGGGGAAGGCGGCTGCGGTTGCTATCTCTGCAGGTTTTTATTTGGGTTCCTGGGGCTTTTTGGCTGCTGGGTCTGGGCATACTTGGCGGGCGGATGGGGGATGTGTCCTTTTTACCCATCGGTGGGGCTTGGGAGGCAGGTAGTTTCCGGTGGGCGTTTGGCTGGGTCGCTGGTGGGGAGGGTGGTGGGCAAAGCTCCCGGGAGAAGAGGGACCCGTTGTCTCTAGTTTTGCGATAGGAATGATAGTATCTACGTTGGTATCATTATCGAAGCATTGGAGATAATGCGATGGTCTAATCTCTGTCGAGAAAGGTTCGTCATGAATGACATCCTAGCTACGTAACAAATAGAATATCCACGAGCACAGTCCCTGGGTCTGTCTCTTCTCGAACTCCAAGCGGGGTCTTACAGCCCTTGTCAGAGAATATGTCAAGCACATCCCCATGGCGAAAGCCTAGCTGGTGAAGTTGGAGAGTTTCCGGGAGAGAAGGCAAAACGCCGAAAAAAAAGGAAGCATCATCTAGGATTTCTCCAGATGCGAGATAGACAACGAGACTCTCCAGAGGATAACAGAAATGCAGGAGGACGAAACGAAGCGAGTAACATCCGTACTATTGCTTTCAGCAGTGGGGCAGATTTCCCCGGCAAAGCAGACCGGCCACGGGCAGGAAAAAGAGCTCCATCTCAGAAGAATACACAAGCGCACGTCCCCACCCCAGCACTCCCCACGACCCCATCTGTCCCATAACCATGAAACGCCAACGAGGGAAATGACAGAAGGGGGCCCCCAAGGGAAAGACGAAGAATCACAAGACCGGGAGAGGGCGAGGAGCGCCCCCGTTAGCAGTTCAAAGCAGGACCCCGTGCCGGCCCGCCAGTCTAATACCCGGATACAATCTGCAGAAGAAGAGCCTTACCAACGGGGTGGTCTATATCACCACCAGCACCACCAACAACAACAATGACAACGACGACGGCCGGTCCGGCGGCCGCTAACCACAGCACCCGCCGATTCCGCCGCCGTCGGCGTCGTTACCGTGGTTCGCGGAGCGGGACGTGCTTACGCGCATACACGACACGGCCAATACCGCATGAACCCGTCGGTTGCGCGATACGCTTGGCGGGAGGAGCACGACGGGGGGTTTTTGGCGGGGATATGAAGCTCTCTGGAGTCGCGATGAGGGTGTGGAAAGTTCGATGGCGGGCGATTAGCAGGGGGGTCACGTGTAGTTGTAGTGCGTTGCGTAGAGAAATTTTTTTTTTTTGGGACGGCGGGAGCTTGTTGATCGATGCGCTAGTGCGGTGGCCGTATCTCGGGAGTGCTGCTTTGTTAGCTGGTGCGGGGTTGGCGGGTGGATTTCCTGGCTCTTTTTTTGTAGTTGTGGTGGTTGGCCGGAAAAGAAAAAATGGAGACGGGGTGCAACTGGTCGGGATATTTTCGCGCGCTGGTCTTTTTTTTTTTTCTTCTTCCTCTCCGTCTGTGAAGGAAAGGGAAAACAGCTTGACGCTCTCGCATTCTCTACCTTGCGCGCATGCGCGCGCGTTTTTTTTTTTTTTTCTTTCGTCTTATCTCTCCTTACTTTTTTTTTCTCCCCGATACTTTCCGCAGCCTTCTTTCCAGAACCTTCTCCAATCTGAAAGCGCAGGGTGGAAAAGAAAAAAAATTGACGGAAAAAATAGTGGAGACGATGACCGAGCCAGAGACCAACTCCACGGAGAAGGAGAGAGAGAAACGAAAAAATACCACGTGGACATTGGGCCCGTCTCGATCAAGCACTGTCGACCCTAATCGTCGGGCCTATCATCGCGAAGCCTCGCAGCTCTTCCCTTGTTGGCACGCCGTGTGTGGAGTGAGATCGAAGTGGGTGTGGCTGGGGTGAGACAGGAAGGTGTATGGAGCTGGGTAGGCCGGGCTGCGGTGATGGTGGGAGAGGAAAGAAAAAAAGCCGGGAAAAGCCAGGAACACAAACCCGCTCGTTTCAAGAACGGGGGAATCAGTCGTGTTCCCCTTTCCGTTCCTTTTTCTCCGTTCTAGAAGCGTTCTCGAGATCTACGCTACATCATTCTTGTCCCTACCGGGAAGCTCCCAGTTTCCTTTCCCACCAACCCCCCTTATCCTGCTTGTCGTCTGGATGCATGCATGACTCCAAGGTAATGAATGACATTGGTATAAGCATGGAGATTGCACATCCCGGCTAAATCGGCTTACGAACGCTTGGTCTGTCTTAGCTGTGGAATTGCGGATAGGAAGCTGGCGGTGGGTGGCACTGCATGGAGGTTTGAAACACGATCACTCTGGCCCGGTGGATCGGTTTCTGGTATTTGGTTTTTTCCCCTGCAGGATATGGAGGGCGATGGAAGGTTTGCAAGCAGCAGGGGTATGGCGGGGCACGGCGCAGAGGCTGAGCGTCTATGGGTCGTCGTGCCCAGGCGCGAGAGAGACGTTTGGGGCTGAGAAGAGCAGAGCTGCGGGTTTGCAGATTTTGAAACGGATCCTCAGGTGATCAAGCGCAGTCGTCCAGTGTTTCAGAACTCCCAAGTTGATACTAGGGCGAAGCAAGCTCAGCCACCCACGCGCATCCAACATCCAGCTCCCCGCTCTGGCTAAGTGCCCGGGAAAATCCCACTGCTCCCCAGCGATATCCCACAAGGCGCAGTTAAGGGATAGCGAGAGTGAAAGGGAGCCTTTTCTTTAAATACCGAAATTGGTAATGTAAGACCTGATAGAGCCCGTTTCGTCCCGGGCCCGTGGCACGACTTCCGAAGAAACAACGCTCCGATGATCCTAGAGAGCATCACGCAAGCAGCGACGCACGCACTCATCTGCGGAAACCAAGACATCGCGCACAGCCAAGGGCTTACTCATCCCTGCGCATGTTGTTACGTCCTCAGGAACCTCTCTCCTTCCGTACAAGCCCAGGGACTGACCGAGCGGACGATGGTGGGGAAAAAAAAAGCTCCGGCGGCTTCGCTTGTCTTGGCTCCCTATCAGGCTGCCCCTCGCTCTCGGACGGAACATGCCCCAGCCCGAGCGAACTTCTAGCGGCTATGCCTTGGTTCCCCCTGGGCATTTTTTTCGTTTCAACAACCGCCGCCCTCGAAGAGATTTTCGCTGGAGATCTGGAGGGAGCGGGGGCGTGCGTGGTGGGTGGGGTAGGAGATCAGATGATGATTCGATTTGCATCTGCCCTGCAGGCTGAGACAAGGTGCAAAAGGGAGAAAAGGCAAAAAAAATAAAAAATAAAACCGGGCAAAAGCATCGATTTCCCTATCGAACTGCTATCAATAAATCGGGGGATGCATCGTTCTTATTGGCTGGTTTCGAGGGCTTTTCTACACCTGGTCCTGTCCGCACACGCACGCGCTGGTGGCGCCCGCCCGCTCGCACGTTGTGCTGGTAGAGTACCAACATTGAACACTACGCCGCCGGGTTTCTCCACCACCGCTTGAGCCGTCCTCCCACGAGAACGAACTCAAGGGTTTGCGAGTTTATTTTCTATTTTTTTTTTTTTTTTTTTTCCCATTTAGACGCTCAGTTCGCGCTCTTGCTTTCAAAAAAACCTGGGGAAATTGGAGCCGATCTACTACTAAGCTCGTATGTGCGGGAGGCAATCGATTAAAAAGCAATAGGCTGATTGCCGATCCACACGCCTAGTGCGCATGGTTCTAGGCCGCTCGTCCGGGAGCGAGAGAGGGAGTGGCCATCTTAGCGACCCATTAAGATAGGATGAACAAGCAAGCTCTCTGATATCTCATCCATATTATCCCAAATTCCAACATCAGAAACCTAAATTTACTATAGGTTGCTGAGCTACACCCCGAGAATAGTTGGTGGGGCACCGGCTCGCACGGGTCTTCCCCCAATTATAAGTAAACTTTGGGGGGAACGCGACGCAACGTATATTGAGGGCGTAGGAAAGCTGAGAGATTAGAGCACGTATGTAATTGATGTTGGCTTTCTGACAGATATAGATAGACTGATAGGGGATCCGTGTGTGGTTCTGGGTGGTCGGCGAGCAGATTGCAATAATTTGCTCGTGGCTCCACATGTCGTTTTCACCCTATGGGTACGTTGACTCTTGACTTCTTGAGGTTGGTGTGACGTGATGGTGACGATGTTTGTTCGGCCTCGGAAGGTTACAAGCTCCGGAGCGCCGACATTTAGAGCCGATGCTAGCCCTCACTAGTCTCTAAGTTTTTCCTGCTAAGGCGGGAAGGCGGAAGAGAATCAAACTCAGACCTGTGCCCTTAGGCGGTATGGGTACTCTTGGGATACCTACTGCGTACTTTCCACCAGCCGCCCCACCCCGGCGAGGTCGGAGCGTAGACTGTTCGATCTTCCTCATTTCGCGGTTCGTATTCTTGTCCATTATATTCTTTTTTCTCTCCCTCGATCTACCTCCTGCGAAACTCGTGCCGCAAGGCGGACTAGTGTGAGGGTAATTTGAAATGTCATGTCCACCAATTGTCTGCCACGCCTTTCTAAACTCACTCCACCCTCGTTGTCATGCGTGTGGGTGGGAGAAATGTAGTTTGTTGTATTCATACAATGTTGGCGGAGACCAACAAGAGCAAAAGCGCAACTTCTCACAGCTCGCTTTTTGGTGTGGAAGGTGCAGGCCAAGAACCTTGTTTTGTAAGGGGGTTCGGGCGGAGGCGAGAAAGGTATGACCGGGCTTACGCCAGATAGGATGGTCAGGATAAACCCGGCTTTTCCCTCGACAAATTAGCGTCCCTCCTTTCCGTCGTGCCCTGGCGAATAGGCCCTGTCGAAGAGAGGGTGTGCCAGTCGAGTGGACGGAGGTGGGATGACGTGCCGAGAATGTTAAGCGCTGTACCGTTTATAGAGCTGACTAAGAGAGCTTAATGGCTTGCATGACTCTTTCCCGCAAACAACCTTCGTCCTCTCTCTTTCGGCGACCTGCAGATGCAGACGACCCGATTGACGAGAAGGCGAACAACAGACGAATGCGTGATCGTAATGGAGTGTAAGCTCAAACCTCTGTTTCTCGATGAAACGTTGTTGGAAAAGCAATGAGGCCGAGTGTGGGTCTGGTGAGCGCAGCTGAGAAGAGGTGTGCTTGTCTTGTCTCAGACTGTAACAATCGCGCTTGTTCATACCAGAAGTGCTCCCGGTGCAGAGAACGGACGGCTCCGCGCCCATCGCTGACCTGACTTTTGACAAGTTTATCCGCTAATAGTTGGAGAGCTCAGGCCTTCATCGCAATTCGATGCTGACCTGAGAACCCGAGTGAGAATGCAGCACCAAAGGGCTACACACGCTCTCTCTATCCCCCGATCTTGCTCCGGTTATTTTTGTATCTCTCTCTCACCTCTTCCCGTCTCCCCCCTCTCTCCTGCGCTTGCGTGCGTGGAATCGTAAGCAGCTAGACGGAAAATTGGAGTGAGGGAAAGCGGTAGTTGGTAACGAGTAACGAGGCAGACGAGCTGAGCACGTAAAATTTGCGCTGGACAGGATGTTCGAAGCGCCCTCACAATCTTGCGAGTGTCTTTCGTCGGCTCGTCAAACGAAGTTACGTGCATGCATCTCTCAAATTAGTGGCAGCCCTGCATACACATTATACTGGCTTTTCAAAAGCCAACAACCCTGTAGTGTTGCTGCTGCATCTCTTACCCTACATCCATGCCTCTTCGTCTGAATGAGCATGCCCAGCCTGGTTATCGGACAGGCCGTTTGAACCGTTCAGCCACTGTCTTGACTGCATTCGGTGGACGCGGACATGGGACATGGGGGAACGCGGAGGGTGGGTTGTAGGACCTTGCAGCAGCACACCTCGCCATCCTTGGGACTTGGGAACGGGGTTACTGCAGCATGCTTCAGTCGTACCTTTTGGCCTGCAGACATCACTACCGAATAGGACGATATCCTCAGCCTCACACCCCACCAAGATATTTTCGACCTTGCGCTACATCCCTCTCTTAGTCTTCTTTTCTTTTCACGCCGTTCCTGGAAGTTGTTTTTGGACTGTCAGGAGTGATCTAGATGCCCTACCAATAACGCGGAACGGCCACGCGTGTCCGAGCTCATGCACACACTTCTCTCTAGATGAACGTCTGAGAATAGATCCAGTGAGCATAGGTCGTCAAATGGCACAAATGCCATTTTCGGCAACCTTCTTCGTCATCTATTCAGGGCTTGAAACGTCCCTTAGATTTGCCCGGGACGACTTGCGATTCTAAGACGGCACCACCTACAAAAATCTGGGCTTTTCCCTGACCCACCATCCCCACGGCCCCAGGCAGTGTCTCTCCCAGTATTGCTTGGTATACCGAAACACAGCAACTGCACTCAAACACTCCTCCCCGTATATTAAATATAAGACTTGCGCCATAGCCTCACCAACATGGAGTCTCTAAGCCACTGTCAATCCCGTCAAGGACTAGAAGGGGAAAAGCCTAACGCCTCCAAGGAAGCTGATAACACTCATAACATCGGCAACATACCGGCACTCAGTCGCGGAGTTACGGTAAACAGGTCGAAGTCCATCAGATCCAAACGCCAGTCCGAGCGAGCCTTCACCAGGACCCATCGAAGCGTCTCCCATCGTCGTCCGACGTCGTCTACCTCCAAGTCTATTGAGATGTCGAGGTTACCCATATCTCAACCAAGCAACACCAACATGTCAGAGTCCTCGGAGCGTCCGATGTATACACCAACCACTCACCGCATAAGTAAGGCGAAGAAGGGAAGACGAGTCCATGGATGCTCATATGAGGGCTGTGGAAAGGTACGCGCCTTGTTTAACATACCCTCTGTTTTTGGTTTTGATTTTTCCTCAGTTTGCTTTTTCTTTCTTTTTTTTGGCCGGAGATGCTGATAGTGACTTGCGATCTTAGGTATTTACACGAGCAGAACATCTAAGGTAATGCGCCTTTAATCGCGATTGAAAATTTTCTCCCTTGCATACGATGCTTCCTCTCGCCGTTTACTGAAGCAACATATCTCACCATCTCTATCTGTAGACGGCACCAATTAAACCACAGACCCGAGGCGTTATACAGATGTGACATAGCTGGTTGCCCGAAGACTTTTCAGCGGCCGGATCTTCGCGCGCGGCATATGGAGAGGCAGTAAGTAGCCGGCTCTGAGCAACATTGATTGCCTCCATGGGTCCATGAGACTGATGGCCTGAGTAGTGAGCAGCAGAACGCAAAAGCATACCGGACCATCTTCCAACATGGTTCGCACTACTCAAAGCCTCTGGTCTCTACAGAGGCAGAGAGTGCAAGCTCTGCGCCTTATACAAGTGCTCAAGAATACTCGCCGAGCGCGAGGACTACGAGCTCCCAAGGTCCTAGTATTCTTGCTCCAGGTCAGACCGGCGGTCCTTCCACGCCCTCGCCGCGTGTGACTTCTGCCGCATTCCCGATGAGCCACTTATTATCTCCTCTCTATATCCCACAGCAGCCTAGTAACTACGTCCCCGACCTCTACACCGGCCCCTCTGTTGCATCATCGCCCTATTCTTCCTCAAGTTCACAGTCCACCCTATCTCCTTATCCCGGTGGGCAATGCCCACAAGAGCCCTACGGGGTGAGCCCCAGACATGGCTCGGTGTCAAGCACGCACGCGATAGACCCCGCGTTGTGTCCTACCATAAGAACGCCTTTGTCTTCACACTCGACCTATGATGCGTGGGCTGTGTCCCAATCGCCGCAAGTGCTGAGCAGTCCGCACTACGACGTGTCTTATTACCAACCTGTGGGTTTCTCCACCTTCAGACAGCTGTCACAAGAACGTGCTCAAAATCTTCCAGCATCTGCAGTACCCTTCCCCCACCTGGACGAACACACATGGCTTGGCCTGCGGAGCATGGCAGTAGAGTCGGCGGGTGCAACGCACCCGGGGCAGGAGGGGAGCTTGGTGGACCTGGAGAAGGCAAATTCGTATCTTCAAAATTATTGGCAGAGGTTTGATACTTCGCTTCCGATCGTTCATCGGTCGACATTTTCCGTCTCATCCAATATCATTTTAACGGCTGTGATGGTGGCAATTGGAGCCCAGTATGCGGATGACTGGCAAGCGAAAGCTTTCGCCGGCCTTTTGCATCAGGGCTTCATGAAAGCGCTTGCAAATGTAGGTACCCCAAAGGCAATCTATTTGGAGGCAAATTCGAGACTCGGGTCTTCTGACTAGAATTTTTTTTACAGAAGGATATTTCAAGCGCCTCCTCGACCTCCGAAATGCAAGCGATCATCCTCAACGAGAAGTTTTCCCGTCTCCGATCAAAGAGAATAGATGTCCAGGCCTCTCCAGGGTTCAGGAAGCTCTGTTCAAGTGTAAGCAACCCTAATATCTCAAATCTTCAATAACCGAGGATATTGAGAATCACGCCAGCTTCTTGAAGACCGTCGTGGACAGTCCGTGGAGCAGGATGCAATCTCAACCGCCGCCCAAAATCTGACGATAACCCCAAATGCACCCTCTGAGTGGAAACGTTGGGTTAGTTTTGAGACTCGACGCCGACTCGTCCTCTCAGCCTTCATGTGGGATGTACAGCAGGCGACTCTGTTCAAGCAGGACCTCTGCAACCCCTTGGCGGATTGGACTGCGACTAGCCTCTTCCTCCCGTGCCCAAAACAGGTCTGGGCATGCGATACACCGGAAGAGTGGATCATCGCGCGGAATCTCGCTCCACAGGAACCCCGACAATTGTCAGACGCCGTGAAGATGTTTGCCACCCCCGACTCGCAACCACAGCCTTTGGATGAATTCACCTCGGCCTTAGCTCTGTCCGGTCTCATGTCCGTTGCGGTTATTATTGACCAAGATGGAGCCGATGGTCCAGCCGCAGCAGCAAGCACGGCGGGGAAACGGAAGGACCTTGAAAATGGTTACCGGAGCTGGAGGCGTTGCTACTTCAACAGCGGCTCTGAGGACTCTAGCTCCACCGCCGCTACGCCCGTCCCCAAAGACCCGAGAACCTTGGTGATGTACCACATGGCCCTTCTCACCCTCTACACGGACATTCGCGACCTCCTGACTGTAGCAGGTGAGAGCTTCGTGTTCGGCCAGAAGCGCCAAGAAGCAGATTATCTCCAGGCAAAGCGCGACTTGAGAGCCTGGGGCGAAACCCCTTCCGCTGCAGCGAAGGCCACCTGGCATGCAGCGAGCATTCTTCGCATTATCTTGGGTGCCGCTGAGAATACCGAAGTGACCCTCAACACGCACTGGTGTATGTACATCGCGAGTCTTGTGTGCTGGGCCTACGGATACGCGCATACCGTACAACCATCTCTACCATTGCCAAGGCCACCGTCACCGCCCACGGGAGAAACGACGGCGATACAAACAACAGCGTGGCCATACCTTGAAGCGACGGACACACGGTCGTGGGGTGAACTCCACACGGTGGAGATGAGGCGTAAGACTACTGGTTTGCTTGTTCAGGTTCGCGCCGAGCTCGAGAAGTCGACGCGCGGAGAATGCCAGCTGCTGGGTGAGGGTGTGCAGGTGCTAAGGAGGTTGACGGAGGGAAGGTCGACGTTCTGCCGCTTTTGAAGTGTTTTTTTTAGGGCGAAATCTTTGTTTACTTTGGATCTACTAGCATGTTCACGGGACAGACTTGGAACGGGAGTAAATTGGGTATTCTATTGTATGTACTGGTGTCGGGCTTTTAGCTCTAGCGTCTCATTCCTCCTCCTGTCTACTCTGCTTCTTTTTCGAGGACATTAGTTCTTTTTCTTTTGCTTTGCTCCTCATTATAATTTAGGATTACCTTTTTTCATTTTTTTTTTTGGCTTTCTAATATTTGGGCCTTATTTTGCATTTTTGAACCAATTTTTTTTTTATTTTTCTTCTCACGATTCCTCTCTCCCCACTCAGCCTGTATACTTTTTTTGGAAATTTTTTTTTTTTTTTAAACTTATGGAAAATTTAACGACTATACAAATAAAAATACGAAGTTACAAGAACCTCTCCTTTTCTTGACCGGCTTCTCCCCCGCAAGGGAGCGAGATTCAATTTTTTTTTTTTTTTTTTTTTCCCTGGGAAATCTTAGGGGATTAAAAAAAAAAAAATAAAAGAACAAGCAGGGAATAGGAGATATGTAGCGTGAATGTGAATGTATGCGCACGTACGCTCCATGTAGGAAGGAGCGACGCACGGGCAAAACCCTCAAACCCTTCCCCTCCTCCTCCCCCCTGCCATACCTTATTTCGCTCTTTCCTTTTTCTCCCTCCCACGCTTTACCTCCCGCTTCCCGCCCTCGCTGGTGAAAAAAACACACCCTTGCCAGGGCGGGAGCACAACTCCCACACCACGCGGAATGAGATGAAGAAAAAGTTACGCGGGGAGGAAAGTCCCTTTTTTTCTTGTGTTGGGTTTGGGGTTGGGTTGTGTTTTTTTTTTCTGCCTTGATGAGGTTTTTTGGGGGTTGGTTGGGCTGGGCTGGAGAAGGGTAGGCCCGACGGGTCAGCGATTGGGCTGGGGCTGGGCGGTGGTGGTGTTATTGTTTTTGTTATTGTTATTGGTGCTCTTGTTGCAGTAGGTAGATGCAATGGCAATGGAGTCAGGAGTTTTTGGATAGAGTTTTAGGTTTGTTGTCTTGTGGTGGTACTTAGTTATGGAGAAAGTCTGGGATGTTTTTTTGGGGGATGATGGGTGGCGAGTGTCCGGGCATTGCTTCTCTTTCGTGGCTTAGCGGTGCTTCCTCTTTTCTCTCTTCTATTTCCTTTTCCCTCCCTTGGGTACGTGGGGCGCGGAATGACACGAGAATTCAGGGATTTTGCTTGGTGACGGGTTCCTCCCTGGCTATTGCAAACGTTGGTTGTCATCAAGAGGCGCATCGCCACGCTGCATTTATTTGCGGGGGGCGGAGTGAGCCCCTGGTTTTGTTCACGTTGGATGTGGGGATCGTTCATGTCCTCTTTCCTATTTGGCAAGGGGTCGCAGCCCGTTGGGCTGGCGAGGTAATGCCTTTTTTGGGTATATCGCCTCTTAAAGTAGCCATTGCATGAGCCTGGGTATGTTTGAGGATACACCCCCCCTAGCACTTTGATGCCTATCGTGTGGCCTTGCGGCTTCGTTGTGTCACTTCATACCCCATGGAATTGCTTGTGGTCTCTTTCCACATTGGTGCCCGAACGAGCCCGTTGCAATGTCAATGCTGGTATTTGGGTCGCTCGTGCGATATCTGCAGGGCTGAGATGGGGCGATATCCTTGAAGGTGTACCCCAGCACATCGCTATTTGATTCATTGATGTGTTTCCTAATGCAGTTCCGTGTCCGCAGGGTCTTTTATGTTTGTCCTCTTTCCTTATTTGTGTAAGATTGCAGCGCATTGTATTCTACTGCTGGTCCAGGTCTTCAAGAGACGTATAAGCGCTCAGGTGCTATTTGCAAAAGCTGATAAGTGAGGATATCTTTGAGGGTCCACCCTAGCACTTTGCTAGCTTATTCGTCCCGCGTGCAACTACGCATTCGTGAATTGTTATGTCCTCTCTTCGTTGATGCGAGGTTGCTGCGTATTGCAGTGGGAGTTGGTTTTCAAGGTATGTTAGCCTCAAGCAAGCATTGCTGGGGCTTGAGACACATTCTTGGATACCCTGCCCAGCGTTTCACGGCTTACGTCGCCGGTGTGTGGCTTTTCGTCCGACTCCATCTCGGTGTTTTTATGCCCTCTTTCCGCGTTATTACGAGGCTGCCGCGTGCTGCGCTGTCAAAGCGGGTTTGGGATATATCGCTGTCGTTCAGTCAGGAGAAAAGCTTGGAATTGGCCTTGGATGGTTTTTGGAGCACTTCGCCACTTAACTTGCCGACTTGTGGCTTCTTGTTTCCCCTGCTCTCTAAAAAATCCTGGCTCTCTGCAGGATCCTGGCTAGCCACATGTTTCTTCTGGAAACTGACCTCACCTCTTTGGCGCGTTATGGTGTCGGATCTGAAAACGGTTTGACGGGAAGTCCACTGTGGACACATGTCTGCCGCTCGGGGAAGAGAGCCTTACTCTAGCTCATGACCGGAGGCCTAGAGACCCTCTCCTGCTCGCGCTCTGTGTTGTACAGGGCGTCTCCGAGCTGCGCTTTGGCAAGCTTTCAAACTGGGATTTTAGAATTTGGGGGGTTTTTGGGTGCGTGATTGGAGCTGGGGGGAGGCATTTTGGAGTCGCGGGTGGAGAAAGTGGATAGTGAAGAGGGGTTGGCGTGATGCTGATTGTGAACATCGTGGCAATTCGTTGGTACCGTTTTAATACAAATGGAGGTTATAATGGGCTGGCTATGGGTCGTTCTATTGAAGCTTGGAAGCGGATCCAGGAAATGAAGGTGGAGTGGATCGCTTAGAATGGAGAATGATGGAGGTTGCGATTAAATTATGCACTTGGCTAATTTCCGGTATGCACAACGTGCAGAGCTATGAAGGAGGAGGTAGACGCAAATTTTGTGGGCTTCCTTTGCCAATTTCCTATCTCTCCTAGACATCTCTATCTCTGACCTCAACTCTTGCGATTATCCTTCTGGTTTCCGTGTCGAGCATATGGGCCTCTGTAGGAATTTCCCAGGGAGAGTTACTTGCTAGCTCTGTTTGTCCGGCGGCGCATCAATGGTCAATATGGACCATATGCACTGGGATGAACGAGCCGGATGGTTTGTGTTCACGGCTTCTTGTATGGCACTCTCGCAGCCTTTTGGATACCTGTCCACAAGCTCAAACCGCTTCTTGTCCATCACCCAGAACACCGGTGCAGCGCCGAGAAAACTTGGTTGAGGGGACTGTGCTATGTCGATGTGTAGAGCGCTCGGGGTACTTAACCGTTTGCCATTTGGTGGTGATACTCCAACGGCACTGAAATGGCTCGCTTAATATTAGATAGATTGCGAATCCTGGAGCTACATTTTTCGCCACATCATGCAGACGTCTTAACATCTCCCAGATCGCGCGAGACTGGGGACACTCCTAGATATCAATATTTCTGCAAACGCGCGTGGCCGCCGAAGAGAGACCTCTATATGGATCCCTTGCGAAGGGACGGAGGACGGGAGACCACATGGTTGGACTGCAAGCCAGAATCCGAAGACTCTTTCACTACTAGAACATCCGCTCTTGGTCATAAGCTCGGCCTACATCCCGGAGATGGCGGCTCAACGTACCCCTTTGCGCTAAGAGCTAAACTGTATCGCTCCAACCACATTGTTGCTCTTGTATCCGCCTCCTTAGCGTTGCTGGTTCTGTTCCCGTTGATATGGACCTTTGGTCTCCCGCGTTTGGAAATATCGAGTGAATGGGTTAAATTTAAAGACTTTGAGGGTCATGAGGGGCTTCTCGGAGCAAGGAGGAGGGACCAATTTCTTCTCGGGGTGGGAAAGGCTGATATAACTGGGTATGAAATAACTTCTTGCCGTCCCATAGCGGCCCTACTGATACGCTATTGGTTAGTCCCGTTGTTGAATTAAACCTGATGGGGTATGCGAACTCGTCTCAGGTTGGCACCGGGCTCCGACAACGACTCTACTCCCGAGCATTCATAATCGGCAGCGTGACCAATTCACGGAACCGCTTCGTCTACCTGGTTTTGGATACACAGTCGGGGGACACGGCTGTGCGGTATGGCATAATCTCAGCAATCGCTGCGCTGGGTCCAGAATACTCTATGTATGGCCACAAGAATATTGCCGTAACGGGAACTCATTCCCATTCGGGACCAGGCGCGTGGCTCAATTATTTGCTACCGCAAATAACGAGCATGGGCTTTGACAAGCAAAGCTACCAAGCTATCGTTGACGGAGCGACACTGTCCATCCAACGCGCCCATGAATGCCTCACGCCGGGATACCTGACGTTTGGATCTGGGGATCTCGAGGATGCGAACGTCAACCGAAGTCCCTATGCATATCTTGCGAACCCTGAGGCGGAGAGAGCTAAATATCCAGCGGATGTCGACAAGACCATGACATTATTGAGGTTTCAACGCGCCCCGGACCAAACGGATATGGGCGTGTTGACTTGGTTCCCGGTCCACGGGACGTCGTTGTTAGGTAACAATACCATCATTACCGCGGATAATAAGGGCGTAGCTGCACGCTTGTTCGAGCAAAGAATCGGAGGTAGTTTCGTTGCGGGATTCTCTCAGTCTAACGTCGGCGATACATCTCCAAATGTCAACGGAGCTTGGTGCGAAGATGGTAGTGGTCTACCTTGCGACTTCGAGGACAGCACATGCAGCGGTAGAAGTCAGGCCTGCCGTGGGCAAGGACCCTTCAACGCTCAGTTCGACAATGGCGCAAAAAGCTGCTTTGAGATTGGCAGAAAACAGTTTAAAGCTGCTTTGAGCATCTACGTGAGTCTGGGCAGGTCTCTTCGTATCCTTTCCCGGGGCTAACAATTCATATAGAACTCGCTAGACTACAGCGGTACGTTGATCAAAGGGGGCGCCGTCCAATCTCTGTATAGCTTTCACGACATGGCCAATTTCAGCTTTACCCACCCCAATGGTACAGTCGTTTCGACTTGCCCCGCAGCACTAGGATATTCGTTTGCTGCAGGCACAACCGATGGCCCCGGCGCATTTGACTTCAGGCAGAACAACTCTGGCGATCCTAATGCGAACCCCATGTGGGCGGTAGTAGGCGGGTTTCTCAAAAGTCCTAGCGAAGAGCAGAAAGCCTGCCACTACCCCAAACCCATCCTCCTGGACGTCGGTGAGGTTTCAACACCTTATGAGTGGACCCCCAACATTGTTGATATCCAGCTCCTGCGAGCTGGCCAGTTGATCTTCATTGTGAGCCCTGGTGAGGCTACTTCAATGTCTGGGCGGCGGTGGAAAGAAGCTATTGCGGACGCTGTTTCGAACACTGGAATTATCGGCGAAGGCGTTGATCCTCTCGTGGTTCTTGGAGGTCCGGCGAATACCTATGCACACTATATCACCACAGAAGAGGAGTATTGTGTCCAGCGCTATGAAGGCGCCTCCACTTTATACGGGCCCAACACCCTCAACGCCTATATCAATATCAGCGTTAGCTACGTCCCATACCTCGCCACTAAGGCCAACAAGAGCCCACCTACTGGCCCATCGCCTCCAAACAATGTGAATACCTCCCTCAGTTTTATTACTGGCGTTGTTTACGACAACCCGCCGTACGGGAGATCATTCGGCGAAGTCATTGCAGATGTCAACCCGTCGTATGCCAAGGGTGATATCGCGTCGGTAACTTTTGTCGGGGCTAATCCACGGAATAACCTCCGGCTGGAGGGCACGTTCATCGCGGTTGAGAAGCGGAACCGGGATGGGAGCTGGACCGCCGTGAGGGATGACAATGACTGGAGTTTGGTGTATGCCTGGAAGAGAACTAGTAGTATGCTGGGAACCAGTGAGGTTACCGCGACCTGGGAGGTTGATGGCACAGCTGGCACATACCGCTTCCGGTACTATGGAGACTCGAAAACGCCCTTCAGCGGGCTGGTTCATGAGTTTACGGGTGTCAGTAGTATCTTCAAGATTACTAGATCTAGATAGTTTAATTGTATGTATTACCGGGTTTGGATTGTTCAACTTCCCAAATTGCTAGATCCAGATTAGTTTAAATTCCTCCACTATCGGATCCGGGCTCCGTAAAGCGGAACTTACCCCGTCCACGTACGGCTAGCGTCCTTCCAGATACGGCGAGTGCAATTTCCAAGCTTCGCTCGCAGTGAATGTTTGTTGCATGGTCGACCTCTATTTGAGAGCCCTAAGCGCGACAGCCGAGCGACTCTTCCTTCACATCACCGATTAGCCGCCATACTCTCGCGCTTCGAAAAACATTAGCCGAACCACACTATATAAACCCAAGCTATGGTGCTCAATCCGTCCGAACCTGTGGCAGCAACAGAAGCACCACCAAACCCGCCCAGTGCGGAGGTGGTGCCAACGGCAAGCCTTCTGCCACAGTCGTCGGGCCATTCTGACAGCGCAGCTGTAAGTTTTTCTTCCTGATGCGAAGCTTTTTTATCGACTGTTTTATCAATTGTTTTGTTGGTTGCGCAATGCTGATAATGAATGCTGTCTAGGCCGCCCATGAACAAGGCGCCGCAGCTGCCGGTGGACTGCCCGCCCACCGGGCAGTTCCACGGGCCGTCAGGCCAGGCAGCCTTCGTAAGTTCCCTTCTTCTCTTCTCTTCTCCTCACCTCACCCACCCATCCTCCGAGCATAACCCGAACGAATACTAACCCCACCCCGCGTGCAACAAACAGAAGCGAAAGCAATCAGCCGCGACGAAGGCTGCGCTTTCAACGTGCCGGCCCGCGTCCTGAGCGACAAGGACCGGACGATTCTCCTCCTGGCCCAGCACGGCATGCCCGCCAAGTGGATCGCGTTGGTGATGCAGGTCGCCAACAGCGGTCCGACCATCTCCACGCCCGTCCGGAACGCCAGCCGCGCCCTCCGAGCCTCCGTCCGCCAGGTCGGGGAGAACGGAGAGGACCCCCAAGCTGCCGACGTCCCGTACCTGCGGGAACTCGACCGCTTCATCACGGTAGTGGTTGAGCGCGAAGAGCGGCGCGAGAGGGAGATAAGGAGTCGGATGGCTGGGGAAGGACGGAGTTGAGAGAGCGGTGGGGAAGTGGAGATGGTGGACGGCTGTTTTTCACTTGCTTTGCTTTTTCCTTTGTTTCCCTTACTCGCGCATTACTTCCCGAGCACCAATTCTTGATACCCCATCTTGTGTTTTTCTGGCGTTTTTGGCTCGTGTGGTGTTAGCACGGTTGGCGTTAACACTGGAGTTATCACTTTCCGTTTTATAGCTCGTTAACGCACACCGCAAATGCAAGTCAAGGCTATGTATGCCTCTTCTACATTACCAATTACTTAGCTGCTTTGCAATGCGGTTGATTTTACTTGCATGGACTATCAGAACCATACCATTAATCGTGACTTCAACCAATACGTAATTCATATCATGAGAGAATCAAGGTATATGTGTGTGGCATTCCTATCTATCTACAACCGAGGGTAGAGCAAAGGTTCCTTCCGTGACAATTTCTCATTCTCTGCATGTCTTTGCTCGGGTACATAAATATCGTAGGTTGAAGAGCTAGGGAAAAGAGCGAAAGTCATCAGGGGAATAAGGGCGAACCAAAACGAATCCAATAGAGGCCCAAACTTGCGCATTAAGCCACCGCCCACCATTCGTTCTCGTCATTCTTGGCGCATCTGATCATCACCCCACTCAAATGGAAACGCGACGAGGAATGAGACGCTTATCAATACAGGAAAATCTCTAAACGAGCAAATCCAGTACAAAGGCCGGCCTGGAGCGGAAAAAGCCACAATCTATGCCTTGCGCATCTGGAATACCCTCAGGTCAATCGATCCTGTCTCAACGACTACTTCTTTTCCTTGTCTTTATCCAGATGCAGCTTCTCCTTCACCTTTCCCAACCAGCTGAACCTCTTCTTCTTTTTATCCGTTGGGTGGCTCGTAGGACTGTCGGTTGAAGGCTTGCTGCTTTCGGCTGCTTCGGCCTTGACACCAGCGTTTTTGGGCGCTGCTGGTGTCTGAGGTGGTTCAGCAACCTTATCGGCACTCGTCTCGGTAACACCGGGAGTGGCTGTCGGCCCGGTGTGTGCGGCGGTGGTCGGCTTGGACATCGGGGAGACATCTCTAGACTCTGGGCGTTCCGGGCTCTTGGGGGTAATCGGTCTGTCGGCCGATTTTGCAGCTGGAGGGGGTTCGCCAGTCCCTTCCTCACGTTTGATACTTTGTAAAAGCTCTGCTTCAGCCTCCTTCTTCTCATGTACAGCTTCGGGGTTGGTCGTGGCCTCTGGATCAACATGTGCCTTGGCGATGGATTCTTTGACCGTTTCTGGAACTTCGTCATCCTTGACCGCATTAACAGAGGCACTCGCCTCGGCGGGGGTACCAGCTTCCTTTTGACTCTCTTTGCCTGCTTCGGGTGCCTCCGAGGTAGCATGCTTTGGTTCCAATGGTACCTTCGCGGCTAGAGCAGCAGTTGTGCTCGTCGGATCTACCGAGGAGATCGTTACACCTGGGTCAGTCTCAAATGCTGTGGTGTCGCCACCCATTGGAAGGCTAGACTCGGGAATCATATTCTCGCTGATTGGGGGAACATCTAGGACCCCAGTACCATTGGCAGTATACTGAGGTGTGACGACGGGAGGTAGAACCGACAGACTAGGAAGGGTGGATCCGCTTTTGTCGAATGATTCCTTGTCTGTGGTAACGGTAGAGGTGGTTGTGTTATTTGTGAAGGTGCTTGGGTCAGGAACTGGCTCGCCAGGTCGCAAGTGAATCGGATTTCCAACGCCCGCCGTAGCTGGCAGAGGATTAACACTGAATACCTGCTGAGGGTCTTCTGACTTCGCCTTAAGCTCCTCGTCGTCGTGGACGGTAGACTGGATTGTGTTGGCGGTCAAGGAGCTCGAGTCCGGAACCTTCTCGCCTGGTTTAAGATGAATAGGGTTTCCAGGACCGTCGGTGGCCGGGAGAGGCTTGACTGAGAAGTCAGATGGCTCTCGCTGTGGCGTTTCGGGGAATGTGCCTGGCAGAGTGGAAGAGGCTCTGTTGCCTTCTGGGAGAACGTCTTTAGCGAGGTTGGCTGTTGAGCTCTCGGGCGCGGCGGAGGAGATGGTCGGATCATGAGGAGCCGTGTCTCCTCTGGCATTCTTTTCCAGTGGCACGTCCTTCGCAAGCTCTGCTGTCGTCGAGGAAGGAGTCACCGTCGACATGACCACGGCGCCTGGATCGACGTGATTCATCGAAGAATCTGTTTTTATTATTTTCTCTGGCGGAAGGACGTTGTTCGTGATGCCGTCCTCGCCGGTGAATTCGGGCGCGTTGGGATCTGCTTTCCAATCGCCGTCGACGATAAACTGTGGAAAGTAAGATTAGTTGAGCGTGTTTGCTATTCTATCCGACGGAGTGCAGGAGCAGGAGAGGGAATGTGAAAGCGGGGAACGGAAGCGTGCACGTAAGAGGTGGGTTTGGCCTGCAAAACGCCAAGGCACATGCACTACGTAGGGCGGTGTAACTTGAATGGGATGAGATGCGTCATGGAGAAAAGAGCCGCGTAAGATGCTCGGGTGCCCGTCAGGCACCCTTGAATGATGACACACCCGAGACCAAGTTTAAGTCTGCACTACCGCATTCAGTAAAAGAGGAATGCGACCGGCCAGCTCGGATGTACCCCGAGGTCAATCAGGTAAATCAAAGCCTTCAAAGATGCAGGCAAGCGTGGTGGCAAATATTTCATCACCAGCCGAGTCTTGATCTCGGTGCCAACAGGTAAAACACTCAAATTCCGTTGACTTGCCTTGTAGAGCACTCTCTGGTCCGGCGGCAGTTCGACACACTTCTCGAATATATCGCCTTTCTTTTCAAGTCGCACGGTCTTTTTCCAATCATCAAAGGTTCCGGTAACGATCACCTCGTTTGCGGTGGGACCTTCCCTAAGACAAGGATTGGTCAGCTGTGTGGGTCTGTTGACACTTTCGGTCACGGAGGGGCCGGAAAACAGACGGATTAAGCGCAGCCTGTTACAAAGAGGGCTTGGACGGCAAGGAGAGGCACCCTTTCACTTCTCCTCGACAACTTGAGACGAAACGTACCACTTGAACGTGTAGCTTCCCATCACGGACCCGACAAAGAATGCGACTTCACCTAATGTGTGAAAACTGGCGGGGCGGACAGCCTGGACCAAGCTGAGACAGCTGCCGAGTGATGTGCTGCTGCTGGTTCGAGACCGCGGGTCGGTTTCTGACTCGGGTCCTGACTTGGGAGGCTAGAGCTGGGCTTGCGATAGGAATCTGAGGGAGTTATTGTGGTGGATATTGATATTCAAGGGAATTGATTGACTGCGAGGGATGACGGCTCTGTTGACAATCGTAAGAGGCACTTTGGGAATGGGAGAGGTTGGAAGCGCTAAGGGCTCAAGCGAGATGAGCGATGGCACTTGATGCGATTTTGAAAAACAGGTCGCAAACCTTCGCCGGACGACGGTGAAGACGGGAGGATGTGTGCAGTAGATACTGGGCAGACGGCAATTGCCCAACAAACCATTGCCAGAGCGTTTGCTCCAGACAGTATAGTACGTGCATACACGGCCTTGAAGGCAAAGTGCGCGACGAGACCAACCGAAAATTCATCGGAATTTCTATCGTCACGTGACACAACGCCCGCAAGCTGATACCGAATTCCTTAGCAAACAGCTGCGCGGTGACCGAGACAAACAGAAACGGCACCACAGTTCTCCTGCGCGGGTGGCGACTTGTAAGGAGAACAACACAATCTGATGGCACGATTTGGACCCATTCTTCCTGTACTGCTATTCATCCAACAGCCCGGACAGGCAACTACCAACACAAGCTTACCGACCGATTCCCACCTGCCTCGTCATCGTGCTGACCGAGTGGGGCAATCTTCTAGAACGCTGCCCTGCGTCTCCCCGTATCCAATCATTATCGTGCCCACACCTTTCAACGTGCCGTCCGGCTTTCATCCAGCCCCCGTTACAATGTCTACTTAATCGTTATATCCACACTCTCAGATCCCCTCAATTGTATTCTGCACGACTTTGCAATCCGGCAGGGTAATCATCTTGCTTTTTCTGTGCCCCGGCTGGCAAGGATAACCTCTTTCTCCCTAGTCTCACGATCCAATTCGTGTCGTGTTTGTTCCCTCTCGCTAACCGCCTTCAGTGCAGCAGGCCCACTCTAACCTGTTCTTACATTGAGACCAAAGAGAGAACCTTGTCCGCCCGTTCCGCATCGAAGCACCTCTTTCAGCAGGTCAACCATACCCGAAAAGCAGCACCCCGCCCTACCCTTGTCCGGCTCCCGTCCTTCAGCGAATCCAATCTAGCCCATGTCACTTCCATCGACTTACCTCAACGAGCTCAAATCGCTGGAACGGGAGATCCTCAAATCCCAACCTTCCGACATCCTACAATTCTGTGCAAACTTCTTCAATAGACGGCTTGAGTCTCAGCGGGCCGAGTACCTCTTGGCTTTGCAGCACCCCCCCTTGGGCAGCAAGCCAAACATGGCCGAGAGCACATTCCCGGGCCTGTCAGGCACCAGCACCAATCCCTTCGGGGCGAACGGAGGGGGCGGCTTCGGTGCTGTTAAGGGCACCGTCTTCGGGAGCAGTGGTAGTGGCATGCATAAACTCGAAGAGGAGGATGAGAACGATACCGTTGCGTCTCCGACAACGCCCAGCTTTAGGCCGGGTACCTTTGGTAGGGACTCTAATATTTCTGACGACCGCAACACCCCAAATTCTACACTAGCTGGAGCTCCGGCGGCTGCTCCAGGCGCATCCTCGCCGCCTTCGGCATTCCGCCCTTCAGCATCCGCGTCAACTGAAGGATTCCCATCTAACTATAGCATGGGTCGGCGAACGTCTGTATCAGCCGAGTCACTAAACCCAACATCTTCTTTGCATGACAACTGGTCACCACCGTTCCATCAAAAGTCATCCGACCAACTCGCCAGGCTCGAATCTGCCATCTCCGGCAATTTCCTATTCTCACATCTCACCGACGACCAAATGTCCCAAGTCCTCGGGGCACTGGTAGAGAAGCCCATCCCGACGAAGGATATAAAAATCATAACGCAGGGAGATGTCGGGGATTACTTTTACATTGTCGAGAAGGGTGTTTTCGATATATACGTCAATCCTAAAGGGTCTTTCCAGCCTGGACCCGATGGCATGGGCAACAAAGTAAACACAATCGGGCCTGGAGGATCTTTCGGGGAGTTGGCCCTCATGTACAATGCACCAAGAGCCGCTACTGTCATATCGACGGAGCTAGGTTCGTGTCTCTGGGCACTTGACCGAGTCACTTTCCGTCGTATCTTGATGGAAAACACTTTCCAACGCCGAAGGATGTACGAAAGCTTCCTCGGGGAGGTCCCCTTGCTTTCCTCGCTCGACTTATACGAGCGATCCAAGATAGCCGATGCTCTCGAAACTAAAAGTTTCGCTCCTGGTACAACAATCATCCAAGAAGGTGACCTAGGAGAAGCTTTCTTCATCATGGAATCCGGTGAGGCGGACTGTTTCAAGGGCGACAAGAAAACGCTAGTCACGTCGTACAAGAAGGGCGGTTACTTTGGCGAACTCGCGTTGCTGAACGACGCTCCCAGAGCAGCTAGTGTCGTCGCCAAAACAGATGTGAAAGTTGCCACCCTCGACAAGGATGGATTCCAGCGACTGCTAGGCTCCGTCGGGAGCATCATGCGAAGAAACGACCCCAGCAAGCAAAACACAGACGATAATGTGGATCCGTTAAGCAAGTAGTTCAAGAAATCAGACTTTTACTTGTCTGGGGGTTTTAGATTGGATGATTCGTGATTAGGGCTGTATGATTTTGTGTTTTTTTCGCCCACCTGCGAAAAAAAAAAGATGACCTAAAAAGATGGAGATACATGTGATCGGGGATGCTTGCTTTCCTGCCTTCCTTATATGGCTTTTATCTTTTCATGCCGGTTTTCTGAAGATGCATGGACGGGCGGAACCGTTGGGTCTTGTAGCGGAACTTGGAATGGGAGCAAGGCACGACGGTGGCTGGGCTATGCCGGAGCAGGTCCCATTACTTCTCAGTACCCGCTTTTCTTTTAGGCGTTTGTGGTCTGTTCGGCTGTGTTTTTCTCCATCTTATTTCGAAACGGTGGTGATTTCTCATAGTGCTTATTTCTTGTTCCCTTTGCCTTATCGCTCTTTTTGCTCTTTTGTCTGCCTACGGCTAGTAGTACTTGCAGAGTCCCTAGTCAAGCCCGTATCGAGTACTTTATGAGAATGAGTTCAGGTGGACTCCCCAACACTAGATGTCTGCCTTTGTTTGCCGTGTACTACGTGATACTGATGCTCATTTCGATGCCTGACGCCTGCGCCTCTCCCCAGTGAGAGCCTAACCGGTGATTATAGCTAGAGAAAATTTTTTTACGGATATAGTGTTGGGTATGCATATACCTTACATTGAACGTTATACGCGTCAGAAGCGGTGGTTTTCCCAAATGGATAATGAGTAGGGTTCTAAGGTCAGAAGAAAGTCCATGGAAGCCCAAAAGACGGAAAGAGCGGCTGCATTCTCTAATTGAGATGGAATCGAACTTTGCCTAATGGAAGAGCCCCCGGAGATAAAGTTTTCAAGACGAGCCTACCCCAAGTATTAAGCAAGTAACAAACGGTCTAGAAACCAAAAGGCACTAGAAAGAGAGCAAGTCGTGGAGACGGTGCGCATCTAACGCTACAAAGAAAAGGCACATTTCACTACGAGTTAGCCACTGTGCCAGATATAATCGAAAAGGAGCGGAACTAAGGAGTATTTCGAAAAATTTCCATTTGTATTTAATATAGAAGTGCTATGTTAACTAACAACGTAGTATCGGGTCGTCCATCACGTCGAACAACGCGGGTTTGTATAGAGAGCAACTTCCAAGGCGATCGTTTTGCCGTCCTTCTCCCCATTTCTGGTGAGGATGCCAATTCGAACACTGTTCGCCGGAATCAGGGTAGTTAGCATCTTTCGAGATGACACTTTGTCCAATGTGCATGGCCCCGCTGCTACATAGCCATGCCTAAACTATATCTTATTGTTAAATACTATTCATCTTCGGAAAAGTATATTACGTACCTAATGCTGAGGGCCCATAAACAGGTCTCTGAGGCACATCCCAATCACCGCAGAGCAGCTAGGGCCTATACCAATTGCTATTGAGAGACATACAGATGGATTCTAATCAGGCAGATATTGTTGCATGCGGGATCATCAAAATTAGCCGTTGATAAGTTGCCCCCCTGCATGGAGCGGGGAAACTCCCGAAGCGACCTTCTCCTCACACGATGGAAGCAACAAATTCTCTTGTCTCCGCACAACTAATACAAGCACGGTTCTGGGAAGACCTCACAAGATGCCGAACCAGATACGAGACCTCCTCAAGGTCGACACCACTTCCTTCCCGTATATATTCGAGCAGAATGTCACCGTCCCGCTGAAGGCAGCCAATGGGCTCGTCCGCTGCAATGTGTACCGGCCGAAGGACTCCGACCAGAACAAGTATCCTGTACTAGTGACTTACGGTCCGTATGGAAAGGATATTCCATATGCAGAGTGAGCAATCCTTGGTGTTATTTCCGCAAGGCGACGCGCAATTAAGGCTAACTAACCAACCTTAATCAATCAGCTTCCAATCGAAGTCCTATTCGGAAGTTAACCCCGAACATCACGGTCCCCACGCGGCGTGGGAGACCCCAGAGCCGACATTCTGGACCAAGAACGGGTATGTGATAGTACGGGTAGACGAGCGGGGCTTGGGGCAGTCTCCTGGGGTTTTGGATACAATGTCTCGAGGCACTAGCGAAGCATTCTTTGACGTTGTTGAATGGTGTTCCGAGCAATCATGGTCGTCTGGAAAGGTGGGCTTGCTGGGCATCAGTTATTATGCTGGCAGTCAATGGAGGGTTGCGGCGCGAAAACCAAAAGGATTATCAGCCATCATCCCATGGGAAGGAATGTCGGACTACTACCGGGACCGCTGTCGCCATGGGGGTATCCTCTCGAACGACTTCATAAAGTGGTGGTGGAATCGCCAAGTGATTACGTGTCAGTACGGCCGTCCAGGTCGAGCGGCAGGCAATTGGGGCCCAGATACACTCGAAGGAGATCTGAGTCCCGAGGAACTAAAGGCTAGCCGCCGAGACCAGAATATCGACAATTTAAACAACCAGTTTCGCGATCAAGAATATTACGCTTCTAAGGAGTACAGCATGGAGGATATAGATATTCCTCTCCTCAGCGTGGCCAATTGGGGAGGGATTCTCCTCCATCTCCGCGGCAACGTTCAAGGGTTCACGCACGCGGCATCCAAATTCAAGTACCTCCGCTTCATCACGGGCCGACACGATCTACCTTTCTACTATACAGAAGAGGTGGAGATCCAGCGAAGCTTTCTCGACGCATTCCTCAAGGGTGAGGATCGTGCCGGTTGGTCACGCCTAGGCGAAGTGCCCCCAGTTGATATGGTCCTCCGTAAAGGCGACGTCGGTTACAACAACGCTGAAGCGGAGAGGTCTTACAAACGCCGAACGGAAATGAGCTGGCCTATCGCGCGCACAGTATACCAGAAATTCTACCTTCATTCCTCGAAAACACTCTCAGCCGCCTATCCCCAAGAGTCTTCCCTCTCAAAACTCTCCTACGACGCCCTAGGAACCATTCAAGACCCTAAGTTCATCCAATTCACCACCCCGCCCTTTGGAGGTGAAACCGAGATCACCGGTCACATCACCGCGCATCTCCATGTATCCGTTAGCATGGACCCCTCGGGTCCCGTACCCAAAGACATCGACCTCTTTGCCACACTGCGGCACATCTCCCCCACCGGCACGGAAATCTTCTACACCGGCACTGCAGGAGACCCTGTTCCCCTGACAAAAGGCTGGCTACGCGTCAGCATGCGGAAAGTCAATACGACACACCGGAAGCATAGGGATTACCTGCCTCATCGGGATTATTTCTCGACGGATGCCTTGCCGGTGATACCAGGCGAGGCATATGGCGTGGATGTCGAGATCTGGCCCACTAATGTCGTCGTTGAGAAGGGTGGAAGGATTGTCTTTGAAGTCTCTTCGGGTGACACTCAGGGCTCAGGGCTTTTCACTCATACTGATCCTATTGATAGGTAAGTACGAGGTCACCTTCATCTCCCGCTCAGCCTGCTTTTCTTTCTAATAACCCGAGGGTAGGTCGGAAGAGAAGTTCAAAGGGAAAAATAACATCCACTTTGGGGAAGGGTATCTCAATTACGTGACACTGCCGATTATACCGCCCGAAGCAGGAAGAAATGCGGGTCTACCCGGTGAGTAGCTCGACGTCTGGCATAAGGGCTGCTCGGTCCTTGGCGTCTAGGAGAGGATAGAGGGGGTCTCATGTCGTTAGCAACCCTTTACTATTACTATGAAATTGGTGGAAGTTCCTGTTCCGGGAAAATGAAAACAGCCCGGTCACCACTGCAGAGACAGTAAAATATTTCTTCCTCTTAGCTAGAGAGCTTTCGACCTTGAATTCGAATAGACTAGATATGCCTTCCACTTTGATGATCCCGCTCCCCACCACGGTGGCCTTACTAAGCCACGGCAAAGGGTCATCGCTTGTGACCAATGAACGTGCACCGCTCTGACCCACAACCCTCTTCCTTTCCTACGGCGGGCAGGCTAACGGACAAGGCGCAGGGCTCCTTCAAAAATAAAAATTCGACTGTAAAAACCCGAATCTAAATTCTCACTAGCCGTTAAGGAGTACGCGGTGGCGGCGCCACAGAGTCCGATGCGTTGGCGTCGTCGAGGACTCTGACTCGCTCTTCCAGCGGGATTTTTACTTGCCGCAATTTATCGCTCTAAATAGTTGACGAGCTTGTTGCCGGTGTGTAAGCGGTGGCAGTGGCAGTGGCAGTGGCTCTGGCTCTGGCTCTGGCTGGGGGCCATCGTGAGGCGCCTGTATACTGGACCGTCGTCGGTAGAACTAAGCGGTTGAGGTAATAAACCCACAGACGAGGTGCACTGCGCGTACTAACAACATACATACATAGTAGACCAAGCATCTCTAAGGCTCAAGGGTTTAACACGCGTCAAACTTCCAAATACCCTTAATTCTCGACGATTGGCTGGACTGTCCGATGGACCTAATTAATGGGCTTCTCATAATACCGGCTCAGCCGAACACAGCAAATCTCACGTCAACCCAGCGTCAATCGTCAATTGTCAACCGTCGATCCTACAAGAGGCCACGTACCCGTCGTCGGAGACGGGCTCCCGTCATCCTTCAGCCCTCTTTTTCGCCTCCCGCCTACCGTCTTGCGTCTCGCATTGTTTCACAGCGTTCGAGGGAAAGTTACTCGCTATCCCATCTCGATTCGTTGAACTTTGCACTATACTTGTGCTTGTACCTGTACGTACTTGAACGGACACCTCAGCCCCCAAGCTGAGCCGAGCCGTTGGTTTCTTAAAACGACGAGGCGCAGACCCGCATCACGTACAGAGTCCGGGAGCTGAACCGACAAGCTTGCCAAGCCTACCTACCGAGCTGCAAGTTTCCACAGGCACGAGGGAAAAACAATTCATCAACTCAATAAATAATATCCGAGCTTCCGACAAACTCCCTCGACCAGAGATTCCCTCGACAACAACCATCCGCTAGCAAGAATGAAGCTTCCTTCGCTCCTCCTCCTCACGGCCCTCTTCCGTCTTGCCCGTTCACAGTCCTTCATTGACGCCATCTCTGCCTTCCCTCAACTCAGCAGCTTCGCATCCTTCCTCAACAACAACACCACATACGCTGCAACCCTCCTAAACGTTACCAGGTCACAAACCATCCTCGTTCCGAGTAATTCTGCCTTTACCGAATACCGGAACGTTACAGGCCACAGCATTGAGTCGCTCGGCCCGGACACCGTCCAACGGATCCTTCAGTACCATACGCTAAATGCAACATTGAAGTCAGGGGATCTGGCCGGCGGCGCGGCGGCCCAGAGGGGCGTGGTGGTGGGTACCCAGCTGGTGGATAAGCGGTACAACGATCGGGGGAAGTGGGGGAATTCGAATATCAAGAGTCCCGGACAGGTGGTTTACATTTCGCCGGCGTCGGCGGGGAAGACAAGGAGGTCGTTGGAGTTGGCGACTAGGCAAGGGTCAGCTACCACGACGGTGGGTACGGGTGCGGGATCGTCGACGACGATGAATATCATTGATGGAGTTTGGGACGGGGGGATATTCCAGATTGTTGACCAGTAAGTCCGACGCTCACTTCCCTTCCCCTCTCTACATGCACAAGCCCTCCCTACCGGCACCTGCTAACACGGACCCCTCTCAAATTAGCTTCCTAACCCTCCCCACCAATTGCACCGACACCATGGACGACATCGGCCTCAAATATCTAACCACGGCCCTAAACGTCGTCAACGAAACAGACGAGTGGAACTCCTTCCAAGGTGTCACCTGCCTCGCGCCCACCACAGACATCGCCCAGGGCACCGACGCGAGCAGTCTCACGACAGTTCTAAGCTCACATACGATCAGGGGCCCACAGTACACGACCGTAATGCAGGACGGACAGACATTCCTTTCAGACGCGAATACGACCATCACGGTGAAGATTGAAAAGGATGGGACGGTGTGGTTCAATGATGCGAAGGTGGTTAGGGGGAATGTGGTTGCGAATAACGGGGTTATTCACGTTTTGGATAAGGTGGGCGTTTGTTTACTCTAGGTATTGTTTAGGTATACTAACCGCAAGTGTCAACTCAGGCCATAACCCCCAACACCGTCGCTCCCTCCAGTACCCCCAGTAGCACCTCGACCTCGACCTCCAAGCCAACGAGTAAATCTCTCGGTACCCCCACCCTCAACAGAGACACCACCACATTCCTCCTCCTCCTTAGCTCCCTCACCCCATTCCTCCTATCTATATTCACCTAGGTCCCTCCCCCCCCCCCCGGGCACCGCCTTGTCATCATCACATGCATACATAACTCGCTCGTGTATTTATATTTATATTTTCACAATATAAGAAGATCGCGTAATATCCCGGGAGGGGGCCGGAAAGGGCGAATCTAGTTGTGCCTCTCACCTTTTTTTTCCCCCCCCCTTGGTTTGGTCACGTTCGGATGTCATTTCTATCTATGACCTTACGAAAATATTTGTTTAGGCATGGGGTTAGGTTTGCATATTTTTAACCTTTTTCTTCTTTCTTTCTCTTCCCCCCCCCCCCCCTTCGTTTGGGTTAATGGGTGGAAACGACCTACGACTAATAGAAAGATTATTTACGTTGAAAATTTTTTTTTTCTCTTGCTGAGGGAGGGAGGGAGGGGGGTTCAGATGTTGAAATTGAGGGGTTGACACCCTCGGCGGCCGACCGTGCCCTTCGGGGAAAAAAAGGGGGGGTAAAAAAAGAAAAAATAATAATAAAAGATAAATTTTTCTCAAAACACCATGGCTTTTTTTTTTTTTTTTCGTTTTCCGGTTTGTTTGCTCGGGATGCGACGGGGGGGTTACCGCGATTTCGGCTTTCCGGCCCGCTTGCCTGCCCGGGGGGGGGCTATATATAGGCCACTGTGCTCGTTGTGATGGCTGGCGTCGTGGGTGTAGCCTAGCAGCCGTGGCGGGAAGCCAGTGTTCGCTGGTATACGGGAGGGGGGGAGTTCGTCTGTAGCTTCCCTCTACCTCGTGGTCCGACTGGTGCTTTCTAGCCCGGCCGGTCCGGCCATTCCGGTTTCTGTGAGTGGAGGGGCTACTCGCGGCGTGCGCTAACGTCGATGCTGCCTGTCCTTTGTCCTTGTCTGTCGGTAGGTGGTTGCTTATTCTAGACACCTCTCTGGGACTGCTCAAATCGACTCCACTAGCGTGGCCGAGTATTAGCGCTTTTATGATCATCTCCATACCCAGCTCGTTGGTTTTTCGTTCTGTAGGCTAAATATCTACTTGCTTTGATTCTGGGACAAGCTGTGGGTTGCACGCAACTCCTCTTGCTAGTATGGAGTGTTGCTTTCTCCTGGTTTCCCCTTGCATGCTAGAGCCAACTTCTAAGTTACGGTGGTGCTGGACTCCACTCAGGCCAGCATCTCAGTGCCTCTGGTATCTGAGGCTGTCTTGATATACTGGCATGCACTATTTGAATGATGAGATGGGACTAATAGGCCTATTTAGCGTAGCCTAGATTTGCTGGGCTGTATATAAGGTGTCTGAGTATACTTGATGTCCGGCCAATGGTTCGCAGAACAGTGAATGCCCTAAGTAAAGAGGAAAAAAAAAACCTAATTCTATTTAGCTTGGTTAGATCCCCTAGCCTAGCCGGATTAAATTCGAAAAATGAAATATGACCAGATGCATGTCCTGAGACGACGATATTACCGCGAACAGCCACGTGTGGTGCTCGATAATCGGAAGGAAGCCAAACTATATTTTCCATATCTTCGGCGATCTAGGGTTCTCCTACAAATAAGCTACACGAAGGATTTGACTGGAGAGGAATAGCGCTAGGGGAAAGAAATCTGGTATTTAATAGACTGTCCGTTTCTAGATATGAGCTATCCCTAGAGAAAGATAGGGTCCGAATCGTCATATCTACCTGAAATATTTGTGGCAAAGAGCCAGTGGCATAGTCCCAGAGCTTAACTGTCATATCGTGATGAGTAGACGCAACCAGCTTATCATCTAACGAGAATGCGACGGCTATAACTCCGCTCGAATGACTATTAAACGTCTGTAGCAGGGAGCCGGTAGTAGGGTCCCAGAATATAACTGTTATATTGGAGGAAGCAGACGCAACTAGCTTGCCGTCCGGCGAGAACACAACGGCTCCCACTCTGCTCGGATGGCCCTTGAGCGTCTTTATTAAAGAGCCGGTAGTAGAGCCCCAGAGCTTAGCCGTCTGACCTTAAGATGCAGATGCGACTAGTTTACTATCCGGAGAGAATGCGATGCTGAGTGACGTGTATGCCTCAGTGCCCGGGTCCGAACAGATCTCAAGCGTCTGCAGCAACGAGCCGGTAGTAGGGTCCCAGAGCCTGACTGTCTGATCTCGAGACGCAGATGCGACTAGCTTACCACTCAGCGAGAATATAACCGCGTTCACCCCGCCAGAATGGCCCTCGGGTATCTGCAGCGGAGAGCCGGTAGTGGAGTCCTAGAGCCTGACTGTTTGATAGTCAGATGCGGATGCGGCCAGCTTGCCGTTCGGCGAGAATATAACTGTGCGCACCACGCTCGAATGGCCCTCGAGTACCTGCAGCGAAGAGCCGGTAGTAGAATCCCAGAGCATAACCGTCCGATCGCCAGATGCAGACGCAACTAGCTTGCTATCTGGCGGGAATGTGATGACTTCCACAGGGCCCGGATGGCCACTGAGCATCTTCGGCAAGGAGCCGGTGGCAGGGTCCCAGAGTTTAACTGCCTGATCGCCGGATGCAGGCGCGACCAGCTTACCGCCCGGCGAGAATATAACGGCGTACACTGTGTTCGAACGGCCCTCGAGCGTCTACAGCAAAGAGCTCCAGCCTCTTTCCACTTTCGGAAACCTCCGGATACAATTGGGCATCTGATTCTTGAATTGCCTTCGAATTATACTCATCTCTGGCGCGAATATAAGAGTGGAGTAATATATTTGGAGAGGGGCGTTTTCAATTGTTGATCGGTTTCTTAGGGCAAATCGTTTTATATCGTGGATATAAGCATTGAGGTGCAGGCTTTTGTCCGCCTTAATAATATGTTAGTCTGAATTTCATGAAGTATGCGTTAAATGTTACTTACTATGGCTGTAGACTCCAAGGGATATATTGCGAGAATGCCCTCATAAGTCTTGCTGATCAAGCTAAGGGCCTTGAGCCAGTGAAGTAAGTGGGCGCACAAAAAGTCGTGGGCTTTCCCGTTGTCGTCAAGTTAAACCTCGCTTTTCTGAAGGTGCTGGACCTAGTACCGGCATGCGTACTGAGGGTCTGCGGGTAGACACTGCTCTATTGGTCAGTTTGAACATCCCTTGCATATGTGCCTGGCACGCGTAGGTCGCACATATCCCTTCTAAGTTTGTCGGACAAGAGCTGGATACAGTGATCGGCTAAGGCCCCGTGCGCTTTTTCTCGTCAATATAGAAGTGCGAATCACCACACCTATCTTTATCGAGTAGGAAGTCACGAAATGAAGGATGATGTAGACGGGTTGGGCAAGCTTGGTCTTGCGGAATGTCCAAGATAGAATGCAGGCCCTCTAGCATCTGGTCAACGCCCTTTTGGGAAATGTAGAGTAATTGGGTTAAAGAGATGATAGAAAGAGGGGAAAGTAGAATGACAATGACTCCAAGGGCTGCCCTTAAGCTCTCGTATAAAGCCTCTTTCTCTTCATTATTATAGTTATAGCTAATAGAACTCTCAAGGACTGATGTAAATCTCGTTTAGCCGCTTTTCTGGCTCGGTAGCAGAGGCGTCGCCCTGGAGGATCGTAGATAGTCGATTATCAACAAATTGTTTGCCTTCACTAATAAAGCAATAGGCAGTCGCGGCCCATATTAACAGACCACCAAACTTCCGAACTAGATGTGCGATACTCGCCGGGCCGATCGGGAGCAAGGGCGCGCTCCTGCCTAATGATTCCGAAATTGTGCTCTAGGAAAACGGAAATATCATGGTCTGCAATTGGAGGTGATATGTTGTGAAGCACGAAATCCTGGTGTTGGGTCCTCGAAATCTGGTAGAAGCCATATCGAATTAGAATGTTTGGTCTGCTTGTCGTGAGGACTCGTAATCGGACTGCCCTCAAAGACCGAGCTTCGGCCAAGAGTTGCACAATTGCTCGGATATCGTTATCGCTGTCACATTCATCTAGAGCATCAATAACGAGAAGTAGCGAGGAGCAAGGGAAGTTGCTACCCAACCCCGACAGTGGTTGAAGGACAAGCTGATACCACGGGTTGCGGAAACCTTTGCTGGCAATATCCCTCTGCTTCTCAATAGCCTCGCAAATGCAGCTCTTGAGGGTATCTGATATATTTGCCAGTTGCGTGGCAATACTAACGAAGAACCTGCGGGCACGGCTAACGTCTCTACCTCTTCTAGAGAAGAAACTTGCGCCCAGACGTCTCTGTTCGCCGCATTGGCGGGCAATCGTATGGGGCAATAGTGGAATTCCCTGTGCCAGTCAGACCGCTCAACCAGAAGATACACCTCTCGTCCTGCCGGTTAGCCCATGCCACTATGTCCCTGAGAACGTCGACTCGAGTGTTGGGAAGATAAAGAGGGGAATGCTGCTTTTCGTAGGAGTCAAAGGGTGTCTGAGCAGCGTATGGTAATAGATGAAGCAGGTTCTCTGGAAATAAGCGGCGCTGTCAGCTTCTCTACCTCTATATCACGCTTTCTGAGCGACTTGATTTTGGATCAGGCGTACTTCTCGTCACCTAGCTTCAGTCGCTGGTTTGGTCATCACGATTCTCTCTTGTGCTGGGATGATAGAGAGCAGTTCCTTTGTGTAGGCAGCGGCGGTAGCGGCAGCATAGGGCTGCCACCTCTTGTTTTTGTGTGAGTCCGCATAGTCGCAGATACCATGAATAACAAGACAGGAGAATCCATCCATCAGACCAACTGTCTCCATCTCCACACAGAGGATGCCCAGACCCCTCCTTAGCTTGTCTCTTGCCGCACTATATCTGACAACTTGGTTGGAGGACCCAATAGTGCCATGATGGATTCTGGGTGTCGTATTCTTACGCGGATCTCGCTCGACGACTTTGCTTCAATCACACAGCCGACAAGTTTCCCTACCCTTATGATTATAACTAGCTTCAAAAAGCTGATCTTGTTCCACGCCTGGATACACGTATTCTTCTTCCATATTCGGGAACTTCCCCAACATCTCCGATAGATATTTGGAGATCTGGTTGCCAAGTATCCTATGTTGCGCTTCTAGCTTCTGTACGTTTGCCGTGACCACTGCAGGTGGCTTCTTCAAAGCCCCGCCCGTTCAAATTGCCCGTTAGGGTGGATTTTCCCGATGTCGAACTGCACAACTCCCCCAAATGCTGCTGTTGGCTTGCTTATCACAAGCGTCTCAAGTCGGATATTATCCTCATCGTCACCAGGTATGCCACCTCCGATTCCAACCAATAAACCGAACCAATAACCGAACCTGATCGACCCGAAGCCATTCAACAGCTGTGTCGCCACCGTCGCCGCATCGTTGTTGCCGATCTCCGATATAACTGCAATGACAACATTATGCACTCCCATGCGCCCTAGTATACAACTGTTCTGGTCACGACTTGTCGGGAGACTCTGGTATATCTCATCCAATATCGCCACGGCTGGCACTAGTTCGACGCCCATGGAGCGGATGCATCCGACTATGTAGTCGTCTGGGTGAGACGACGAAAAGAGGTGTCCATCGTGCTAGGAAAAGACGAGTGAGGGAAGCGTTAAAGTAGATGCTAAGATAGCCCAGGTTGGGGTGCTGCTTGAGAGTTTGCAGTAGGCCGGGTGATCAATCGCGCTCTCGCATTCGAACACATGAGCAGGAGAGCTGGGATGCTGATCGAGAGGCCGCTGGTTATCAAACGGTCGGTTGTCGCTGCCGTCGTATACTGGAGCGTAAGCTAGGGAGCTAAGGTGCTATTCGATAGATTGCTAAACGCCGAACTATCGGTCGTATTAGTACAAAGACTGTCGAATGGCCACCTCGGCCTATGGGGGCCTTCCTTGCCTGTATATATAGCTTTAGCTTGGGTGGGCTGACTAAGCTCAGCTCCCCTCCGTAGCAAATACAACATAGGCAGCTTCTTTCCCAGCTAAAGATCTCTTAGCATGTCTATCAAGTGTTTGAGAATGCCCCCTCAGAAAGCTAACAAAAGAAATGCGCCAAGATAGCCTCGACCACGGAGGCCTGCCCAAAAGGCTTAACCAAATTCCGGTTAGGCGAGGCCCTACCGGACGTTCCCCTAAAGTTTAGTGAGACATGGCCTAAGCGACTGGCATATTCTTGAGCCTCAGAGACTTGAGCTATTACTCTTTTGATAGCCGAGAAGAAGAGAATCAAGAAAAGGCTAACAGTTTCTCCTGATAAGAATGTTGCAAACTACAGATGGCCGAGAAACTTATTGTATTCAATAAGATAAAAAATTTCTTCCTCCTTTTTGAAGCCTTAGCCGCTAACTTAAGCCATGTGGATAGCCCCCGTTGAGCGAGGATCCCGTATGGCACGGCACGGCGTCGTTGCATCCTCTGCGTCTTCCACATCGACTCTTGAGAACTATAGGACACCCGTGTTAAGGAGGAGTCCTGAGCTTAACAGAAAATCTGTTACTCAGCCGGCGTTTCGCGATCTGATCTGAACAGAGACCCCTTCGTATTGCGGAGCAATTGGAACACCCACCGGAACAATTCGTCAGAAACCGATCTCTATTACAAGTATATCAAATTCCCAGCCATATATGCACAGCTTCTAGATATTGAGAGGTTGAGACGATGAGTATGTGAAATAGACTCGATAAATCAAATTCAAGTAACTGCTAATAAGCGCTTAATATGCCAAGTGCGGATGGCAAGCCACCTATATATATATGAAGTGTTGGTGTTACTTGGGGAAGGGGTAAATCACCGCCGGGTCGGCTACCCCTGAGACGGATGCCTCAGTGCACTTGATCATGGCCACGAGGCGGCCGAGAACGCAGACATTGCCTATTCGAGGTATAGAGAACGAGGAGGGGGAGGTTCGGTCATCGACCGTGGCCGAGAGCTTGCTTTTAGCTCAGCAAGCATTCGGACAGGAAAGAGTGACTGCGCTGGGGCGGTGATGAGCCTATGGACTGCCTCATGGCTCGGTCGGCCGTAGAGTAAAGATGCTAAATTTCAACACTAGAAATCCTTGCGCCTCCTAAACTCGGCTGCGCCTTTTGTAGCAACGAATTCTGGGTCATTTGAAAAGATGGGTGGGACTTTCCCCATGACGTTTACCATTGCCTCCTTCAAGATGCGGGTGAACGTCTCGTCAAGAGCCATATCACCAGTTAAGATAATCTTTGACGGACGCTCATAGTGCTGGTACCGGACCATGAGCGCTTGAAGGTAATCCCGAACAGCGTCCCAGTACTTCTCTTCACTTTCGCCACCCCCAATTGCATTATAGCCTAGAGTAAAGTCTTCCATGTGGCGGTAATCCGGTTCCCATAGTGCAACGGCCGTCTTCATGACCGCAAGAGATGTCGTGAGAGCTTTTCTGCTGTAGTGAACAGCGAGGATGCTCTCTTGCTGCATCTTTCCCTCCTCGGCTGCACAAGCCTTTGGGTCATCGTAATGTTCGCACAACCCAAACCCATAGCCAGCATACACTGCTGCAGTCTCCCAGAAGAGCGGGCGGAAGTAATTCTTCGGTTCGACGTATTCAATTCCGACGTATTCGAACGCATCTTGCACATCATCTTGGTAAAGAGCTACGAGATGAGAAACAGCTATCACCGCAGACGAGATGTGAATTCCCAAGTCCGACTCAGCTTTCAGCCGTAAATCTCGAATGAGTGTGCTAAGGGCACCGACATCGCCGGTCGCTGGAAGACCAATGGATTTGCGGAGTTGCCTTTTTGCCCTTCTTGGACCGTCTGCAAACGAATCACCGGGATCTTCGTAAGGAGGCCTTTGGAGGAGGATCCATGTTAGACTAATCGATTTAGGCTCAAAGATAAGAGCAACCTTACGCAAGATGTCTTGAGGAATCCAGAGATAGCCTGGACATCACCTCTTGGTAGGACGAATCTCCATCAACTTTATGAGCAACAGTCGTGCCATTGTCGAAGATGACGGCAACTGCTCTACAAATGCAAGTCAGCTATCAAGTTTGACACCCGAAGTTTAGAAGCCGCATACCCGTATGAGGATTGTAAACTGAATCCAACGCTAAAAATTTGCGACCCATTTGTCGAGGCGAATAGTGGTTTCTGAGACCAAAACCGATAAAGGTTGTTGAAAGAAAAAGCGGAAACGAGGCCGGAGTATCCAAGGAGGCAGGATACCAGGATAACGGCAACGCTTGCAATCGGTCCTCTTTGAAGCAGAAAGGCCATTTTGGATCGCTGAAGTCGTCGTTTGGACAGACGATTGTAGTTAAGCTGGTCCAGGCCCAGCAGTTAAATGCGCTGATAATACACGCGGCCCCCACGACCCTTAGATCTGGGAGGTACTCACCCCTGGCAATGCGACCCAATCGAGATGCAGCGAGGCGCTGAAAATACCCGAGAAAGCTTGTGCTACACCCAGTCCTATTCGTTTTAGGTATCTTATGTGAGATGTACATGTACGGTTGTCTCACTAGGGTGGATTATGGAAACTGGTGAGCCTCTTAGGGACGTAGCCATTTAAGCCTGACCTTTAATTTCCCAGTGTTTTTAATCCCCGTAATTGTGGCACAGCGCCCCCGCATAATATTGTTTGAGAATATTCTGAATCTGTGATTCTTCAGGATGGTGGGGTTGGTGCCAAGACTCCGGGATGTCGCAAGGGTGGTAACCATTCGTGTGTCTTTATTAGGTCTTCAAGATGACTGAATGATGGGATGACATGTTTTAAGAAGATTATAGGTGGCATGGAGAAGGAAACCCTACGGGAAATTTGGAAAAATTAGTATGGAAAAGAAAAAAATAAGCAAAAAGCTGTAGAGGTGTCTAAACTTCTGACTCCGCCGTTTGCATACACTGCACAAGTATAGGTCTGGGTGGACTTGGAATAAGAAAGGAAGTAGAAATGGGTCGAGCGTATTCTAGAGTATGCAAAATCACTGTTCTTGAAGGAGATAACAAAGATAAGGAAGGAGGAAAAAACCTAGAGAGAAGAAAAGCCGGGTAGTTGTTACTTCACCCCTAAGCGATACTCCCATCCTTAAATTACAATCCACACTTAGAGCATGGGGCCGGAAGCCTTAATACACTTGCGGAGCGACCCCACCAAAATTTCGCGGAAGTGTATTTAAACTTATACCCTAGTACTGTAAGCTGGACGTATTTTTGGCTTCTTGCGGGTAGTCTGCCCTAACCAATACTACGAAGCACAGACAGAAGAAGGCTGAGCATCCCTTTAATCTCTGAACAGTCCCAGTTTTGCTCACTGAAAGACAGAAAGGTCGAATATTTTCGGAGAGTAATGCTCAGTTGGATGTCCGGATTGTCAACCCACGCTGAGCTTTGAGGCTTAGTAAAGTCGTGGAAGCCTAATCTCATCTAACTAACGCCAACTGAGGGCTGCAATATCGTCCTTGACAGAATGAAGCCTGGGGGTGGTTCCAGGTTTATGGAAATGATCTCCAACATGTTGCTCATGGAGATGGAATCGAGTATAAAGTCGGCTGCTCCTTAGAGCAAAGAGTCGGACTCTCAACGCCATTAAACAACAACATTCAACGCAACACAACCATATAAGCTACATACGTCTGCTACCCGGGGGCAACAACAATGCACTTCTCTACCGGCCCCGCGGCTCTCAGCGCCGTAGCTATCTTGGTGCAATTGGCATCGGCCGCACCCGCGGAAAGACTAGAAAATGGTCTATCTGAGAGGGCACTTGGCATCAACTGCCGTGGCTCGTTCTTATGCGGTCAGCTATGGCCTATGATGTCTACTCAACCTTGGATCTCCTGCTAATATCTTTCCATATAGGGGGGAAACACCTTGACTTCATTGTAGGCGCTATCAATAACATTGATATGGACAAGACATACAAAAGTGGAGACCATATCGCCTGTTGGCGGCACGTTACCCCCTGTTCCCTGTCGACCCCGGTCCTGTGCCTTCTCCTCTGAGTCCTTACTGACAATCCGTAGCAATAATATCAATGGCGGCGAATGTGCTTTCCTTCAGTATACCCAATCTGAGCTGAAGGGATCTCAAATCAAGGATCTTATTGCGCAGCTTAAGGGCCACGGTTGCGGCGATTGCGGCAGCGTGCCGATCACCTATCCCCAGAGCAATGATCCTTCATCTGGCATCCTTACCGTTAACTACGTATCCGACGTTGGGGCGTGTAAGTCTGATGACGGTATCTGTGACGCGTCTCGCCCACAACCGCCGCCATCTCCGCCCCCAGGACCTTCACCACAGCCTCCCCCAGCTCCAAACTCGGATAAGTTCGAGTGGGCCGTGATTGGAGACTCGTGGAGTTCCGGTGTCGCGTACTCGTACAATACCCAGTATGACAATAATCTTGATGCCTGCTTCCGAACCAATGAAGCATGGGGTGCGCAGATGGAGTCGGACACTACTTGGACCCAGAACCCGCAAAACTTCCACTTCGTCGCATGCGGCGGATCCAAGATGGACAAGCTGAAGTCGAGCCAGATCGGGAAGACCGGAAGTCCCCAGCTTATCGTTAGCACCATCGGCGGCAACAATGCTTTCTTCGGTACCACTGTCGACAACTGTGTCTACCAAGGCAATCTTGGATCCTATGGCGATCCTTACGACAAGGACCCTGAAGGAAAGGGTGAATGCAAAAAGTCTCTAAAGAAAACTCAGGATTACATTGACAATGCGGACAGTGGTCTCGGTTTCGACCTGAAGCAGACCCTAGACGATCTGCTCGCCTCAGACCAAGCCAAATCGCACCCTGAGTTCCACATGTATCTTAGCTCGTACGCCCGCTTCTTTAACTCGGACTCGGATACATGTAATGACTGGTCATTCTCACCATGGTGGCGCATTTGGAAGCCTAAGTTGGTCAAGGAGCTCCGCAAAGAGTTCAATGACAAGCTGGATGCCTTCCACAATGTCTATGTAAGTGCCCTACCTCGTGCAGTCCGACTGAGCTCGATCTAACAGTATTACTCTCTCCAGTCCACCGTCATTGGCAGCTACGCCACACCCTCCGGCATGCACCTCGGCTTTATCCCCGTCAGTGACGGATTCGATGGCCACCGCTTCTGCGAGCCGAACCACAGCCTGAAAGACCAGTGGAGCAGCGACGATGTCTGGATCTGGAACCTGCAGTACTCCAACCCCGACAATGGGCAGGCCGAGATCGGCGAGATCTTGACCGACACGAACGGCACGTCGTACATGGGCCAGGCTCAGGGCGATAGTGAGAGTAACTATCAAAACTTCACCCTCTTCTCGCCTGATGCTTTCGGGCCTTCTCAGCCTAGCGGCTCTGGTTGGTCCTCTCGCCCCTTCCACCCTAAGAAGGTGGGCTACACCAAGATGAAGGACACCATCATCCAGAGGCTGAAGGGCGACAGGGTCCCTGGCGTTCAGGCTTGAGGGGGTACCGTGTAAGCTAGATGTTGCTTTTATCTTTTTTGGTTGAGGCGTTGAGGATCTTTTTCTGACGGGTCTACCTTTGGATTTCCATCCAAGGTCCCCCTGGGGTAGATCCCCTTCATTTTCTGTACTTTTAAGAACGGACTAGATGTCTTGTTTAGCAATGTGACGGCATTTCCATTTAGAGGGCAGTATTGAATGGTAGGACCATGGGATGTCTTAGGCGCAGGATGCTTTTGCGACGTCAGGGTGTGGTCCCACCATCCCCCAAGGACATGATTGACAACCGAAGGAGATATTGATGAATTGGACGAAGATGTACATATATCTTCGTGGTTCGCGCGGATTGGTGAGTACCAAATTCTGCTCAATGCGTTTGTGCATTTATCCGGGGGGCCCATTCACCACATTAGTCAAGACCCATATCGGGCTATTCCTTCTTCGGCGGCCTGCCATACTGTCTTCTCAAGTATAGCCGGTGGCCAGCTTTTGGGACGAAGCGACACCATGTGGGCAAGGGAGTGCTTGCCGGACCAACCGCAAGGACAGGTCTTCGATGCATAAGTCGAGGCTTTGGCCAGTATCTGTAATAGCTCCATGCGTAACCTATTTCTATCCTCTTCGAGCGAGACTACTCTTAAATTTAGTCTCTATCTTGGAGGATGTAAGAGTCAAGACTTACCACAAACCCTCATTAAGACGTCCGCATCGATAACTCCCTGTACGGCGAGCTGCAAGTAGGAGCCTTTGCAGCGGAGCATCGACGCGAGACTTATTTCATTGAATGTCTTTGCGTTGCCGGACCAGTAGGCAGCTCTCATGAGCCGCCAGAGCTTGTCGCAATCGGTAACATCGGCACACTTCAGCCAGTCCTTGATGGCGGATGTAAGAGGAATAACGTAGTCAAACTTGTCTGCAGCGATAGCAACTTGGAGAATCTCATCTGGGCTAGGAGTTTCCTTTATCGCGTTATTACGGCAGCGGATTATTTTGAATATCATTGCCATCGCTTTTGCGCTGTCCTCTGGCGTTGGAATTTCCGGCAAGGTTTTGTCTGCAGGCTTTCGGCCTTAGATGAAATGAGGCCCGAGCATTGCGCTGAAGGCTGTCGAAGCATTCTTGAGGAATAGGGGGTACACTTTAAGCCTTTTTTTTTCTGGGCTGACAAGGAAGACGACGTCGCCATCCGGCGCTATGCCATCTGAAGGAGAGCTGCTCTTTCTGGTTTCCACAGGTTTTTCCATAGGGCGATTGATAGGTATAGGTAGGGCAGTGTGTCGGATCCAATACGGTTCAATTGGCCTGCGGGAGATAGTGCTCGAGTTAGAATGTTTGGAGCTCTCATTATTGTTGGAGTTTTATCTTCATGCTAGGAAGTAGCCCTCCAAATGATAGTTAGATGCTCGTTGCCTTGCTATAATAGTATTGTTCTACAGTCCAGGAAGGCTGATTAGTATAAGCATGATATCAGCCCTTGCGATGTTGAACAGGTATGACCGATGATTGTATTCGAGGTGTACGTCGTTCTATTAGAGACTAACTAACTGACCAACAGGAGCTTAGTTGTAGTGTGTGTTAACACCGGCCGTGTTAGCACCACACGCCGGCCAACATCGCGCCGGAATCTTGTTTCACTTTTACTTTAACAAAAGGCCGGTGGGGTTAGTGTGGAAGCGGCTGTAAAACCGGCAGCCAAACCTCCCTTTATGTCGAAATCGACTAAGAGAACTGAAGATAAAAGTGGGGTGCCCCGATCGGGTAAAGCCCACCACCTGATCGGTTACCGCTTTCGGCCCACGGCATAGATTCATTCGTCGACCGGACTTGTTTAGACACATGCCATGCGAACGCGAGGCTCTCTGGGATGCGGTTCTTGTCTTTCATTTCGCTTCTAGCATTGCGAGGGAAAAAAAAAAGAGAATGTATGGAGGGTGTATAGGTACCATTAATAGAATGAATTAATTGATGTCGAAAGACTATGTAAAAGAGTGCTCCTCAGGCTATACTCATCTCCTAGAGCATTCATTTAATTGCCTGGCGCATGCTAGCATACGCAATTGTAAACACGCAACCATGGCTGACGTCATGATGTCATTGCCCTTTTTCACATGTTGACATGACACCGTCGTGGTCGTCACTGCAACTGGGCCTGCACCTTAATGGAGGCAACTTGAAGGTGCTTTCGCTTACCATAGAGAGACGAGTGGTAATATCCAATACTTCTATCTCGGGGACGGCGACAGGGTGCATTAGCGGGATCAGTAGATCGTCCACTAGCTGCAGCCGCCATCAATTGAGTAATAGGAAGCCGTATGTGGCCACCCCGGTGGTCTCTTGATAGCTTGAGCTCTAGCACCCTTTCGTCATACATTAAACTCTTTCTGATCATCGCTGCCCCTCTTTCACCTGACGGTATCTATTAGAACAGCGACCGGGAAAACATATATTGAAAGCTCGAGCGAAGGGTTGTTTTACCGCGTTGCTGCAAGACGCCGATCTTACTGTTGGATGCATTGGAATGCCGGGACGAACGCAAGCATTCTAATGGGGAAATGACTGCATCCGCTCAACTGCAGGCATGCAGATCCATTACTTCGGCAGAACGACATAGTATTCCACATTCAATTACCATGTTGTTTTTCGCTCTTCAATTCAAGCATAAGAACCTTGGGAACCGCTCACTCTTGTATTGCTCTAATTAATCCAATTCTATGCTTTTTATCATACAAAGACTCTGGGCCGCTCGTATAACAATACTACGACTGAGCGAAAAGATGCGTTTAGGCGGGGAAGGGAAGCTGGTTATCTCGTAGGATACTGGTGATGCGTCAACGCCAATTGCAGCAATGCACAGAGTATACGACACTGGATCTTCCTCAGCAATGATCTAAGCCGTTTTAGACATTGTTGTGGATATGCTGCGCGGCCGCTGGAACGGCATTAATGTGGCGTTGTCGC